>JAGTTH010002321.1:0-120999 GCA_022606485.1 Agraylea sexmaculata
TATATATATATATTTATATTTATATAAAGCATGTTTACAACTTAGATTATTCATCAAAGATCAATATCATAGCCATTTGCAGTAAATTAGTTCGCCTTCATACATTTCTAAAATTTCACATTTACATAAATAGTAGGAATAATTACAGATCCGTTAAACAAATATTTTTTTTTAATTTTCGTAACTGGAGATGTGTCAAGATCAAACGAGTATCACACTATTATATTCTAATATCTTATTTATGCAATCAAATGGAGAAATTCGACGTTATATTTGACTCTTTTTCTTTATATCGCTTCATTGCACTCTATGTTGGGAAAAGGATAGATCGATATACAGAAAAGAGATAGTTATATTATACTACAATATTCGTTTGACTTTGGCATATGTCTGGTCGTAAACCCTTAGATTGTCTAATGTGCAAAACATTTAAAATCCCATGTAGGAATATACGGCCGTATTCAAAATAACTTTGTATTGAGAATGTGTGCGTGCGGTGCATATGCTTGTACACCAATACTACAATACAAGTACAAACCAAATCTTATTATTCTCCAATAAGAGAGCTCACAGTAAAACGTATACATACACTATGGACTTATATATGTAGTAATTCAAAGTGGTTTGGTTCGTAATACACCAAGCTCTAGTCTATTTGTACACGCACCACAAGATCTAGCATGACTCAATTATTATATTGAATACGGCCGATAGTGAACCAATCGTAATGATTCCGTTTAAAAAATATTAAAAATTGTCTTCTTTGTAATTAATGTAATTGTCTATTTTCCAAGTATACATTTGGCAGTGGCAAGGTCTCCATTTGTCTGTAGTTATACCATTACATTATATAAGAGCATCAGGGTTGTAGATACAGGGTGGATATAAAAGGGTGGCATGGCTGGTTGTGCGGTTGATTAAAATTTTATATCCAACGTTAATTTTTAGGGGCTCACAATTGTAATTTTTAGTGGGCGCTGCGGAACCCTTTTCCCTACTAATGAGAACGGCGAACGATCATCACAACGCCCGACCTTAAATCACCAATTAAATACACACACATTCCCTAAATTCATTTTTAAAAAATATTTTCAAACCCATTAATGGCGTGTCTGAAGGTCAATATTATTGTTTGATAAAAATCACATAACAATGCTCGATTTACCGTAGTGAAAAAAACACATTCAAAATGAAACTAGTATAAGTGTGTACATAATATAACTTACATAATATAATGTTATTTTAACCAAAATGATTATCTTAAAATTGTAATTTTAGGTAGTATTTGAAAAGGAAATCTTTAGACTTTGGTTATAAATGGGTTTGATTAAGTCTCTGGGCCAATCTATCTAAGTTTGAAATTTACTCCACAAACATAAGAAGGAAAGAGTATTATTTTACATAGGTGTCGTATTAAACATTCTCGTAACTATATGCGCATATTATACATATACGCAGGCTGTGCCCACCTGCAACACTGTAGTCTCTAAAATCCGACACAAATTTTTTTGTATTGTTTTCATACATTGAAATATGCTCGGCACTACTACATGCACATTTTAAACATATACACGGGCTGTGGCCACCTGCAACACTGTTGTCCCTAAAATCCGACATATTTGATAATCTGATTATATTTTTCTTACAAAAATATCCAAAATGGTTGACATTTTATTTATCCTTGAATATATCAAGCAACTTTTAATGATGCACATGATTGATTTTATGAATATTTATGTTTGACTTATTTTTTTATTAACACATATGTATATGATAATGCCATATCAGGGGGTGTATTTTTATTAATTACATATTTTATTTTATCTTTAAATAAATAACGTATAATAGTTTTAGAAGAAATTACTTCTAGTACTTATTTAACATTAAGCATCAAGATTATGAATGTTTTTTTAAAATATAAAACCACGAGTAAAAGGTCTAAGCTTAATTAATATGTTTTTAAGTGACAAATTGAAAGCATTTTTACAAACACAAGATGAAGTTTTATTTAATAATTGTGATTGTGTGGATTTTCATTATCGTGGTAGATAGGTTTTTCTCATTTTTTGACTGTTTGCGAGTTAAAATGTTGAGAAATGGGTAGGTGACTAAATTGGGGTATATTTGGTGATGTCGATTGAATTCTGGATAAAAAATCGGATTGCTTTGTTGTATGAATTAGTCAACATGGACGATCCGTCAAAAGGCCGTTCGTCATGTTAGCCTTCGAAAAAAATACACAACCTGAATCCATATTGAATTCCCATTCAACCATTATGAAATTTCTCTACCGGCTGTGTTAACGATAAATATTTTTTTTTCAATAAAATTCATTTACAATATTTAACCGTTTTTCTGCCTCATTTCATTTTTACTTATTTATTGAACATATGCATGTATTAAATTAATATTCATTTATTTAATTAATGTTTTTTTAGATACAACAACGTGTTAATTCATTGTCTGTAGGTGATCTTAACTATTACGAACTACACAGGTTACAGACTTAATAATCAGTATTTACCTTACAATACAAGAAATCAGAGTAAACCTGGATCAAGGCAATCTACCGGGATTTTATAAATATTATTCCTGATCTATCATGAGTTATTACGCTTATATATGTAATTGCTTCAGTATTAAGTAAACAATTATCATTAAATTTCTGGAAAAATATAAGGTCTAATCAAATTATTGAGTGGTTTCATTGAAATTTGCATATAAAAAAATTGAAATATAATTTGCGTTAAGAATAAAATTTTACACAAGTAAAAATGTACTTCGTGTAGTTAAATAAAAAATATTATTTTATACATTTCGAGGTTCGCAAACTATTGATTTTTTTGAATAATATAAAACACTTACCAGCGTAATAGCTCAGAGGATAAGAAGCGTGGCTACAAATACTGTGGTCATGGGTTGAAATCTCACTCAAGTCAAGATTTTTTAAATTGATTTGATCGGTTATTACGACTGGGAGATCGGGAATAATATTAATAAAATCACGATCGATCGTCTTGATCCAGGTTTACTCTGATTCTCTGTATTGTAAGGTAAATACTGATTATTAAGTCGGTAATATGTGTAACTAGTAATAGTTAAGATCACCGACAGACAATTAACACGTTGTTGTGTCTAAAAAACCCTCGAAGATGAAGGTGAAGGAAAATAAATAAAAACACTATTATAATTATGAATAATGGGTGTAAAATAAGCAATAAGTGTAGATAAAGTGATAAAATTAATCCTACCTTCGTCAAAGCTATGTGAATTGATGATTGACTGGGTTTTGGTCAAAAATTAAAATGTCCAATTTGCTCAGGTTCATATCCCCCTTCTTCCCTTAAATACTGAGAGGCTTCCGGATAATTGAGACATATAAGCTCATTTATTCTATTATATATTTTATAATAAAATGTGCACATGATTTTAGTAGTTTAACTGAGGTGTGTTTTGTGCAGTTGTTGGTTATTATTTTGATGGATGTTTTATATTTCGCTTTGGAGCACGGTGGAGCTGTCGGTGTCGGAAAAAATGCGGCGGGCAAAAGTAAAAAAGCTAAAATATTTGAAAAATTACCAGGTGGATGGTACAACATGGTCGGCATAGAGTGTTTTTCCCTCCATTTTCGTTGTCATAGGGATGAGGCAATTTAATCCATCACGGTACGGAGGCGCCCTGCTCTCTCTCCTCGTCGCACCCCCATCTTAAAAATGGTCCCTTGCCCCCTGAAAGATTGATGGTTGCTTCAGCCTGTGCTAATTACCGCCATCTTGTTTTTGTCTCCTGTCCGACTTCTATATATGACCCTGTGTGTGGAAAAAATAACGCCTGATTTGTGTCCTTCATGGGAATGTCTCCCCCTGCTTTGTATACTTTTAATACTCATCCTCTATCAATAAATTAATTAACTACATTGGCATGCATCTTTTACAACATAACTGAGGTTTATATATATATATATATATATATATATATATATATATATATATATATATATATATATATAAAGCCTTGTGGCCCAGTGAGGCCCAGTGAAGACTCCCGGGTTCGATTCACGGCACCGGAGTCACTTGGTAGATCTAGCTTAGCAAACTAGATCTCAATAACTCATTGCTGTGTGGTGGCCTGGGAAACCATCTCTACTATATTCTCCCGTAAAGGCCAAGGTGGCCTGGCCAACCCCTTATAAAGGGACTCCCGTCAATAGGGAAGGCGTCACGATATATATATATATATATATATATATATATATATATATATATATATATATATATATATACATATATATATTATATTTAAGTAGAAGCAAAACAAGTTTAGGATATTCTAAATATGTAAATGGTATTGAGAATTTTATTGTAGATACAAAACATCTTAATTATATATATAATACAAAACATCTTATGAAGTAGAGTATGGTGTGCAGAATATATAAATCTTTTTACCTATAACTAACATAATATTAAATAATTAAAAGTATTGGGGGAAAAAATAATAAAACCGATTTACAGATATAAAGTTATTATAGAATATTAAATTATTTATTTAATGATTTAATCACTATGTGTGTGACTATTATCCAAATATCTGAATTGCTATAGTTCTATAAAAACACTAGGTAAACTATTGAATTTATAACAAATTTATGTACAGTGGAACCTTTTATAAAGAGTAACGCAACCCTTAATATTAATAAAACAAATCAAAATCGCATTCCAAGTTCTAACGTACTCATAAATTCATAATTTTATTTGAATGCACAATTTTATTTGTATTTCATTGATTTTTAAGGGAAACTTGCTTCGTATAACGAGTATATTATTATTGTATAAGCTTATTGATCAATAATAGTATTGTCGTAATAAGACGTTTTAATGTATTAGAGAAATGTAAAAGAATAGATTTTCACAATGTTTAAGTATTTTTAAAAATTATTTCGATATAATCAGAAGAATTCTTTCAATGCAGCCTTATGAAAAATAGGTCTCATTTTTATTCATATTCATTATTATCTTCTTTCCATATAAATCAACTGATTATATGGAAATGGATAATGAGTCATTATTAGGTATTAAAAAAATACCATTAAAAATACTATTTTTTATACATAAATATATTATATTAACTCGTTATTTTTTAAATTTAAGAAGTTTTCTTTAGCCAAGATTTATATAAATTTTGTATAATTGTGGATGTGAAGTGTCAGTTTGACAGTGGTAATTGTTAGCTATGGGTATACCCATGGGAGATCCTCATATTGTTTGATTGGCATCAACCATTGCAAAACATTACACGATAGAATATACTTAAATCATTATTATTGTGCAATCTATGGTAAAAATACAAATATTATACACGTAACTTTGTAGATATAGTTTCTCACATGAATTACTCATCTGTAAATATCATTTTAGTGTGACTAAATAATCTCTATAGTGCAATTTGAAACGCATGTTTGTCGACTGGTTCAAGTATGTTCACGGAAATTAACGCCAAATAATATATTACCCCCCATATATAAATTATTATAATTGACAACAAAATAATAGAGATTTAGAGATTGATTAAAAAAAATATTAAGTCTACTCCACAATTTTTATTTATATTTTGACAATTAAATCAAAGTCATAGATATAAACATTACATATCGCATTGCATATAAATTATTTGTGTAATTTTGTTTATCCCGTGTATTTTTGCACTCTTCTCTCCTATTCGATAAAGGCATAAGTGTGTATCCCTCACTTAACAAATTTTCTAGTGGCCACTGAGAGTGGTTGTGACAATATTTTGCGATTAAAACGCAATAATATTTTAAACGTGTTAAAGAAGTAGTGTTTGGTAAAAAGTGAGCCTAGATGTATTTGAGTGTATGTTTGAGTCCATATGACATGTAGTAACAATGAATTTACCCATTTTACTGGGAAATGTAACTGAAGATATGAAGAGAGATGTTTACAGTATAATGTTTGCCAGGTAACTCATGCTTTTGGCCACTTGATCCACTTGAACTAACCACGCATTTAGCCACCCATGCGATATCAAATAATGATAATGTAAACAAGCCTTTCACTGTATTTATTATATTATTTGATTTGTTTATTAATATTAACAGCACAAAAGTCTCTGATTATTCTAAATTAAACTATAGTTTCATATTTAGCATGGAAAGAGAATTTGGATTTATTGAGGCATTTATATAAATAACACAAATTATTATTTCAATTTATTGTACGTTATAAATCTATTTAACGGAGCGTATTTCATTACCTCGAAAAATGTATATGCAAATTTATATAAAAAAATCATTATTTTTTTGAAATATTAAATCTCAATGAAACATGTGAATCATCTCAATAAAATATTAGTTGATATATTATTGAAAGCCCTTGTGAGTAAATGGTGACCACTTGATATGGATGTTGTGGGGCTAATCGGCCGTGTAATGCAGAGGCAGGGGTGTGCAAGGCACGTGTCAGACACGTGTGACACACAGTGACACCTTCCAGTGACACGGCATCATACAGGATAACGTGACACTGTCACTAATCTGATCAATACCATTGCAAAAATAATCACTCTCCTTTTATCGCACATCATCCTACAGACAATTATCATATTTCAGCCTCTGCTCTCTATCCAGATTATCAGATAACCCACAATAATTTACTTCAACAATATCAGATATACAATAATTTATTTTTTGAACAATAATAAACAGATAGTATACTAACATAATATTGTAAATTAGATGTCTAGAGATTGACATTTGCAATATAAAAATAATAAGGAACAAATAGTGCACTTATATATTTACTTCATAAACCAAAATAATAATATTTCATGCATACTTTTTTTTTTTATTAAAATATCACAATAACAAATTATATTATTCAACATTTAAGAGCTTTTATTAATTAAAAAAATATATAAATAATATCATCAAAAAGTTTTTGTATCCGGAACATTACGATGATATGAATAAAAACTGGTTTAGTCAGAATATGCAGCCTCCATTGTTTAATTAATGAAAAATAGGGGATGATTATTTAATACCTTGAAATAATATTTCTACACAGATATAAACAGATATCTACAATAATATATTATTTAATTTCCAATAATATAATACAAAATTATAATAACGAATCTACCAAAATTAATATGTATTTTTTTAAAATTAAAAATAAAAAATTTTGGGCTCGTCCGGGATTTGAACCCGGGACCTCTCGCACCCAAAGCGAGAATCATACCCCTAGACCAACGAGCCGGTTATTAATTGAATGCATTTTGAACAAAACATTGAAATATATTGTTCAGAAAGTATAAAATATGGCTCAGGTATGCTACAAAAAAGAGAAATCTATAGTATTCGTCATCAATATTTTATTAATGATGTGTTTTATTAATCATATTGGGAATATTCTACTTTATTAAAATATGTGAAAATTACTCATCGATTTTGTTAACAAGTCCAAACACTCAATATTTTTATAAATATCACCCAACATGAATAAAAACTTACTCCAGAGACACAGAGGCATAAAAATGTATGCTTTTCTCATTTAATTAATTTGTTTTATCAGGTTTAATAACATTATTTTTAAAAGATTATACATTTGTTATTAATTGGGTTATTGAAGATTGATTATATTATAAAAAGAATTCAGTATTTTAAAATTTAAACGTATCTAATTTTAGGGTCAATTGTTTAATGGTTCCGCTTTCTGCGAACTGCCCAGATAAGAATCACCCCCCGTTGGATAAAAATCACCCCCATTCGGACGAGTTGGGCACAATAATTTGTATATTTTGACAATCATAGTCCCAGGAGGACTGGGCATTCGCATTGTGATTAACCGATGAAACTTTTTCCTCCCCAAATATTCTCACCGTGTCCCAAATGTGCCATTCAAAGTTCACTAGTCGTGTGAAAGTGCAACAGAGATCAATAAAAAAATATCGTACATTTACTGTATAAACTATTAAGCGGTCTATCATTAAGATGAGAGTTTTACGAGTGTGAAAGATTTACTCTTCAATTGAAATTTTACGATGGATCCCCGGTGGTCCTGAGAACGAGGCTTTTGTAATAAAACTGAAGGAGGTACTGAAAACTGCGGACTGGGGAGTAATTAACCAGAATATTGAGGCCCTAAACTGTCTAGTCGGGATCCAAAATAACGAGGCGTTCATTTACTATATGGAAAATAAATAAATAAAATATTATCACAATAATTCTTTTTTTAATATATATACGCTTCGAAGGACTTTTTTGAGAAGGTTTTTGCATTTTTATACACAATAATGTGTTAATTAATTGTCTGTCGGTGATCTTAACTATTACTAGTTACACAGGTCACCGACTTAATAACCAGTATTTACCTTGCAATACAGGAAATCAGAGTAAACCTGGATCAAGACGATTGATTGGGATTTAATTAATATTATTACCGATCTATCAGTCGTAATAACCGATCAAATATATTTTTTTTACTTGAGCGGGATTTGAACGTCATTTTTTTAGTTCAGGTTTACTCTACTCTTATAAATGTTTTTATAAATAGAGGACAATAAAAAAACCTGACGCTATTTTGATAATCAAATATTACAACTAAGGTTTAAGAGACTCAGTTACAAGAAATATTTAAAAATAAAATGAAAATTGAATTGGGGAGCTTTGATTCTGAACTATTCATATAAAAAGTAAGCAGAGCAAGCGTATATTTATATGTTTTAAATAATTTCAATTATAAAAAATAAAATCGATTGCCATCCCAAAAATACTCACTTGAATGTAATAATAAATTTTAAAATTAGTTAAATAATATTATAATTAAAATATCCGTTTTAAGATTTTCTATATGTATATATGTATATAATTATTTTTCCGTATGGCAACACCAGGCTAAAAGTTTTTTTTATTTCTTACTCATATCAAATACTTTACTACAGTTAATTGTAAGGTTGCTTCACTAAAATTTCCCTAAAATGTTCTCAAAATCCAATTGGATATTTAATAATGATTAAAGATGAAAAGACCATTTTAATAAATGATTGTTCGCCGTCATCAAAATCAATATAAAATTTAACATCTGTTGTGAGATGACAGTGATATTTGGAGTGATGTTTCAATAGTGAGTGATTAATTTTCAATTTATATATTAGAATCGGGAAGTGATCGATGCTAAAACAGTGATTGCGGTTTATAGAAGCGTTTACACTAGGGGAATTCTATTACAGGGAACACACACCAAAAGGCAATAACTAAAAATAATTATATAATATAAATGATAATTTATTTAAACGTCTCGGTAGAAGGATGTGTATTTTTATCGAATTTGTGATTTTATTTAATAGTTACTGCCTTTTGATCGATCAATGTTGTATTTGATATGTATGAAGTGTATTTGTGATGGGGTAGCTCGACGGGGTGCCAACTATGGGGGATGAACTCTATGCTCATTTGTATTGAATTATTGCATTTTTGGACACTACAATTTCACTATATCAAATAGGAAACATTATAACCATTATTGCGATATCAGACTAATTAAATTAAGTTAATGTATCATCATATTGCTTATAGGCATCATGTATGTAAGGTATTATATGCAGCTGAAAAATGCTTAAACATAAATATAAAAATATGTTATCAGTAAGTTTTATCATGTTTAGAAATAAAAGTAGGGTATCTTTAAAAGAGTATCGCAAAATTATCACAACAAATATATGTATTTAAAGCTCATTATTACATTAATTATACTATTATTTATTTCTGATCTCTGTTAAATAAGAGTCAAACTTTATATACACACAAAGGCAAACTAACTTATAAAAACTTAAATAACTAACTAACTTATAAAACTTAATAAATGTTTGTGATTGGTAATATCAATCATGTCCGTTGGTGAATAATCTTGCCTTAGACCGACACCACTGATAATAGAAGGCCGGACAAGTGGATGATAAATATTATTGGTTATTGTCTCACTCAGACTCGTCTGCTTGGTCCGCCATCTTGATCTTTATATAATCATTTGTCTGGCATTCTTATTGGTAAGTAAGTTTTTTTGTTTTATATTTATTAATAATGTTTATAAAAAATGACTGTAACCGATACCGCCGATATAAGAGGGCCGGACAAGTGGAGTGGAAAATAAAATGGCATTTTCAAAATGGACTTTTTATTATTGTATTAATATACCAGCTTAATAGCTCAGGGGATAATAAATATAAGACGCCTGACTACAAATACTGTGGTCATGGGTTAAAATCCCGGTCAAGTATAAAAAAAATTGATTTGATCGGTTATTAAGCATGGGAGATCGGGAATAATGTCTTGATCCAGCTTTACTCTGATTTCCTGTAGTATAAGGTGAGTACGCTCTATCAGGGTAGAAATCAAATTCAAAACGGTTCATATAAATCAAAATTTAACTTAAGAGTGCTGCATTATCATCACTGGGATCTCCCGTAATTCTCTAGTGGTACTGCAGTATGATATAATATTGTTATGGATATATAAATAAATAAATTTGTTTAATTAATAATGAAGCAATTACATATATAAGCGTAATAACTCATAGTAGATCAGGAATAATATTTATAAAATCCCGGTAGATCGCCTTGATCCAGGTTTACTCTGATTTCTTGTATTGTAAGGTAAATACTGATTATTAAGAAGGTGATCTGTGTAACAAGTAATATTTCATGCATCTTCAAGTAAGTCATAACGGGATTTTTAGATGTTGTTGATTTGTGTAATTTAACTGATTGATTTAACTATACAGTTACACAGGTCGTTCAAGTAATCAGAGTAAACCTGGATTGATCGGTGTTTTTATTAACACTATTTAAAAATAGTTATTTTTTTTAAACAATCAACCGTTAGCTGTCTTTTTAAAAAGCTGCACATTGGTATAATATCGTAGTGTGAATTAGTATGCGAGTTAGTCTGGTGAATTAATCACTTAAGGCAGAGAGAGGCGGTAGTTTGTCCAGCCACAGAATGGTTCACCGCAAGCTATTCTATTGTATTAAGAGACTTTAGTATTGTATGGGAGGGTAATTCATTTGGCTGCAATTAAAGGTAATGGAGGCAGCCAGAAAGCCAGCAAACGATGTGGTCCAACGCACTGAGTCACAACAAACTATTCACCATCATCCAGCTTCATTAAACATTCACCAAACAACCACCACTCTATTCCATAATACTTCACATTCATCTCACCTTCTCTTCCTTATCTTCTGCTAACATTTTTAAATTCAAATTATACAAACACAACGAAATTATAATGAGCCGCCTTGTGGCCCAGTGATTAGTGTGGCCTGGGAAACCACCCCTATTATATTCTCCCGTAAAGGCCTGGCCAACCCCTTATAAGGGAGTCCCGTCAATGGGGAAGGCGTTACGGTATTTTTTATATAAATATGGCGTGTCTCAGTAAAAAGTCACTTTTTCATAATAAAAAAATTAACAAAGATATGCTGAATTCAACGAAAATTATTTTTTCGGCATATAAGGGATGCACCTATACAGAAGTGCGCTGGGTATTTTTTTTAAAAATAATTTCATCTCTCTGATATAATTATTGGAAAGTACATATTTTGTCACGTGTATTTTTAGAACGAGACTATTAGACAATATTTTTTTATTCGTAGTAGAGAATACATGTTCTGATTAACATATTATAAGTACATACATCCAGCAAATAACATTATAATCTTAACGTGAAATATTTCCTTATTTTTCACAGAGATTTAAGCTAACGATTCTGGTTTAAGACCGAGATTTTGTAAAATCCCAAAGAAATAAATCGAAGTTTGCAAACCGATCTTCGGCGTTATATTTGTAGAAGACAATCAAAGCGAATCCAGTGATGTGCCAAAGTCAGACGAATATTATAGTATTATATTCTACTTTCATATTAATGCATTAATATTAAGAAATTTCACTTCATTATGATTAATCGAGCGTTATACTGTCTTCGCTTTAGAAAAGAGATGGGTTATAATACTACGATATTCGTTTGACTTTGGCACATCTCTGAGGGTATAATATTTAATAATCGGAATAAACTTGCTACTTGCACGAAAAAAATTACGTTTAATAATAAACAAATTGTGTCACACACGGTATTAATCAGAAAAGGTTTTTATAATAGAAATAGAAAATAGCGATGTTTTGCGATGTAATAATCATGGTCATTCACGGTATGTCTTAAAATTTAGACACTGCAGGCGAGACATAATAATAATATGAAAATTAATATATTTTAATAGAAACTTCGTCTTTGAAATAAGGTGTGATTAAAATGTATTTAAATATGGACAGACTGTATCAATTTGCTAAATTTAGCGGTATTGATATGATAATTGAATAAGAGCTTTCGAACACGATCCGATTCATCATAAATCAATTGAAAGAGGATGATCATCGATTTCTGGTTTGAAATGACGCGGAAACATCATCGAGGAACAAGTGTATATTGATGATGGACGACCGCGTCATGGTTTTTAACCCTCAATGTTATTTTTATTATATTCATCATCATGAATGATAAATAGTGTCAGTGGATCGGTGGCCATCTCTGCCATCTGCGCACTGTTTTTATTCGACTTCTGGTGTCAATGCGATCACAATACTTTATTTATATTTGCTGATACAGAATGTCGCTACTTTTTTTCGCTCAAGGGTCGAGTCGTCTTCACACTCGAATGATATTCTACAAAGCACACCAAATGTTAAGCTCGCTGTTTCCGAATTGATGATCCTCCGCATGTGTAAATGGATATATTTATGTCAACAGCTTTTTTATAAATGCATTGGGGAGCTGTAAATACTATCAAATAAATATGTTACTAACCAACCTCGGTAGGAAGAATTTTGAATGAATTTTTCTTTAGGGGTTGTAAAATTATCTAATTAAACACTATACAATTTGTCATAATTCTACATAAAAACATTAGTTCGCGAGAGCTTTTTCATAGAGAAAAGAGTCAAAAAATGGTACAAATAATAAAAATGTATAAAATAAAATAAAGTGTTGTATAGGAGACAATGTTTTATGTGTACCCGTGTAGTAGGTCCGCTTCTACACAAGCCTTATATGTAGCAGAATTGGTGGAAAAGAGATCAAATAGTTACGCAAGTTGTTGCATAATATACAAACGATGAGGAATACTTTGAATAGAATAGTTAAATGTCCAAATAGTAAAACAACTAAGCAATTGTATTAAAAATAATTTAATGTTTAAATTAAATAAACTTAGCTATGAATACCTTTATATGAATATTTTATAATTAAGTCTTTAAATAAATAGTTTTTTTAAAAAAAAATGCAATGCAATATAATTTTAATAATGAAATTTGGCATTCTTCAACGGTTATAAAATAAAATAAAATAATAATTGTATCTAGTGGGCATCATTCAAAATGTAAATATTTAATAAAATATCTATCGATATTGAAGAATGATATTTTTTTGAATTAATTGTAACCCAAGCATCTTATTGTCAAATTTTAATATGCATATTACTATAAAGAAAGACAATTAATATGGGGTTCAATTTAATGTTATAAATCATGTGAAATATTAATAATAAATTAAGAATTTACACCGGTAATATGTTGTATCACACATTTGTCCAAATTTTTATTACACTCATACATTATTCTTACAATTTCTTTATTAAATACAGCCTATTATCATGAAATTTGAATTCTTTGATGGGCGTAAAATAAAAATTCAATATTGTGGGTGTAAATATATAATGAAATATCTATTGATATTGTAGAATGATCTTTTCTTGAAAGACACTCAAATATTTATAAGCATCTGATTACCCCTGTTGATATTGTAATTATATTTCTTTGCCTCTTTTCTCTGTTCATCTTTAAAAGATAATATTTGGACCGGCCGCCGAGCATAAAATATTTTTAAAATTTAAGCTTGTCAGGGTGTATAGGGTTTTTGTGCACATATGTTAATAGTGTCCGATATGATTTTTATAAATGAACCTGTGTAGGTGGTGGTGGATGAGCCACGTTATAAATGGGGCGGGAATCCTTTGTCCCTTAAGGCTGAAGGGTGGTAAGCACCGGAGCGGAATATGTTTGATTAAGTTGTCCTGGTTCCACCCCTCGGCTAATACTAATTCAATTGACTGCAACTCTCTTTCATGCACATTCATACTATTATACTTCCATATGTAATACCACATTCATTATCACTACCCATAACAACAAAACAATCATGTCGACACGGTGAAAAAATCACATTTCGATGGGTTGTTATTAACACAAAAAATTCGTTGTCTGGGTTAAATATACCATTTTACTCCTAAATCATCATTGTCATTAAGCTTTAAACATGTAAAACGAAATGACGGTCTATAAACACGAAAAACAGAGGGTATATAGCGTAAAATCTATAATCATTCCCTATTAAAAAACTGCTAATTATATTAATTAAAACGACAAAATTTGTTATCTAAAAACGTTAATATATACATATATATATATAGTATATATATATATATATATATATATATATATATATATATATATATATATATATATATATATTTATATATATATATATATATGTATATATAAATATATATATATATATATATATATATATATATATATATATATATATATATATATATATATATATTCAACTGGCGAGTGCTGCGACTCATCCCGAAATGCTCTAGTGGGATTGCAGCATGATACAATAATATAAATCTTGTGTTACAATTAGTTAAGATGATTTAGGAGTATATATATATATATATATATATATATATATATATATATATATATATATATATCATAATAGTAAAGCATGAATCAACGCCTTGCCATTACAGGAAAAACCTCATGCGGTTCGGCAATGATGGAAATTTGTCAGTATTATAGAAGTTAGGTTATAAACAGAAAGATATTTCAACAATTTCACTATCTAATTATGATAAAACCTAACAAAAATTAACGTAGAAATTAAATGAACGCCAAAACTCATATGTTTGCATAAATATATTGTGATATAATAATATATTTTAACTTGAAACTTTAAAATATCAATTTATAGATATCTTTTTGTGTTAATTACCTATGGATTTCTTAAACTTAAACTATGTTAAAGAGTCTCTAAGACGTTGCATATATTGAGTTTTTATCTATATATATTTTTTGATAAATATTTAAATAAGCGATTTTTTGTGACAAAAGTGTCCCAAAACTCATTCAAGACATGATTTTAAGATTATTAAAAAGTGTTATATACATATATTATATAAAGTGTTATATACATATATAAAGTGTAACAACAGCACAAGTTATTTTATTACATTATTTTAAAATGCCAAAATTAATGATTTTATTAATAGATACAGATTTTTTACTTGGACGGGATTTATTAATAAAATAAGAAAAACGATAACCAATCACAACCATTGGTAAGAAATATCACACATGAGCTAGCCTAGTTTAAAATTTACTCTAAAACATTAAAAAACAATGTGTAGAAAACTATTTTAGTAGTCATTAAATGTTCCCATATACCATAACCATTATATCATAAACAACTTCAATTAGATGCAATATTAAAAATGCCTAAAAGACCCCTGAGATTTATTATTCATAAAGGGTCATCTAGAATAATCTTTTCATAGGGGTAACGAAAGGTTAGAAAGGTTGTTTTTCTTGAGTTGTATTATTTAAAAAGATGTGTCTTCGCATCCGTCAGGCTGTCATATAGTTGGCTTGTTCCTTCAACATATGCAATACTCATGGGAGATTCTTGGCTGAAAAGGATGCACTTTTCAGGGGGAACATATTCCTTTCAGCCTGATGAATATGTAAACAACCAAGCTGTTGACACATGCCGTCCTTGATTAAGTCACCTTTTAAAAATCCGTATTTGAGATATCTCCAAAGTGGACTTTAAGTAATCAGTGAAGCGGTGTTCTTCCATGTTCTTGCTTCATGAATATTTAATGTTCGGCTAGAATAATACAAAAGGGAGTGAATATGTATTTTTGAGGCGCCAAATCAAACATCTCTGGTGCTGGATTAGCTTCACCCCTCGATTGAGCCGGACCCGCCCCACAAATGTTTTTTCTAGTAACGACAATTCACCCTATGTCGAAGTCTCTTGTTCGAATCCCATCGCTGTATGACTTGCAGCTCAATTTAATACCGACTAAATGATACACACACTTGTTACTATATTAAAACACATAACGCCACCCCAACTCAATATTTCTATAAATAATCAATAGAATCTTAATAGTCACAATCCACAGTGTGTCAAGACTAACAATAATTTTAATAAATTGTAATTTTTTTCTCAGTGTTCTCAACTATTACTAGTTGCACAGATCACCCAATTAATAATCAGTATTCACCTTACAATACAGGAAATCAGAGTAAACCTGGATCAAGATTATGGTCATATGTTCAAATCCAGCATGAGTTCAAGTCGAAAAAAAAATGATATGACCGGTTATTACGACTCGATCGATCGGGAATAATATTAATAAAATCCCGATCAATCATCTTGATGCAGGTTTACTCTGATTTCCTGTATTGTAAGGTAAATACTGATTATTAAGTCGGTGACCTGTGTAACTAGTAATAGTTAAAATCACCGACAGACAATTAATTAACACGTTGTTTATAAAAAAGCTTCCCAAATAGTCCCCCTCTAAAAAAGCTCTTCGGGGCGTAAATAAATAAAAAATAATAATAAATAGGAAAAAACATACAAAAAGAAAACAGGCATACAATAAATATATAATGTGAGATGTTTACTATATGAGATGTCAATCATTTTATTTAAATGTCATGTCATAACCGATTCAATACTGTGCAATTTAATGAGGTCGGGGTTATGGTTTAGGATATGTTCCGGTACCTGATGCGTGTTTAACGTATCCCAGTATAAAATTGTGTGATTGTGGTAATAGAAAAGGTAGTGTGGACCGAGGCTTATTTGAGTTATTGTTGGTTGGTGTATGAAAATGAAATTGTAGGAATGACAATGGCGTGTTTGTTGTTGATATTTACGATGGAGTGTTGTCTAATTTGCATATGTAGAGGCGTTGAGCCAACTGTGGCTTGGCTTAGTAACGCTTGGCCTGAACAAATATCACCATTGCTTATAACAAACAGGTGGTGGTCCTGTTACCCTGCCTTTCCACCCTTATAACCGAGGGTTGTCACTATCATATGATAAGGCTATGCACAATTACATTTATGCACAAAATACAGACAATCACAACTATTTTATATGTATAAAAACAAGTCACTAAAATCAGAGAAACAGTTTCAGAGATTTTTTTTGATGTTCCAAAATATAATAGAATAACATTAATAGAACAAATAAATCGGTTAGATCTAATTAACCTATAAATTAAAGATACATCCAAATGAGTTTGTGAATATCATTTGTACTGCTTTTAAAACAAACGGGCAAATTCGAAAAAAAATATCGACAAACCTTAATAGGTCAATAAACACTCAGTATTAAACTCTATTGAATTTTATATAATATATATATATATATATATATATATATATATATATATATATATATACATATATATATATTTATATTTATGTATATATATATATGTTTATCTTTTTTATATTATATAACTACTATCCCATGTTTTAATATAAATAAATCAACCTGATCTAAATTGGCAATTTGAAAAAAAAAACTTCATATTCTTGAATAACCGATTCAAATAGAAGATCATTAATAAATTAAAAAATAAAGATACCCAGTAATAAGATCGTATTATAATATGAAGAAAAGAAACAGGGGTGTATTATTATTCTATCAAAAAATAACCAATGTTCAACGCAACACTTCTTTCATACATTTATTTATAAAATTCATCTCAATATCTTAGCATGAATATTTTCTATAATATCTTATGTGTGTATTAATAGGTTAGTTGATAATTGTTATATGCAAAACGAAAAAAAATATTTGAAATGTTGTCTTCGTCAAACTGCCATCAAGTAACCCAACGTAATATATTTTTTGTTCAGAATTGTGTGATAAATGACGCAATCTTTGTAATATTTTTCAACCCTTAAGGGCAGAAGAGAGCAGGTTGTACACATAATGTTTATTCGTCCAACTGTGGTGGTGTTTTCTAATAAAATAAGTAGCTTCGCAAATAAGCTGCCTCGCCCGTACTAAATGGGGCGTTAAGAGGGAGGGTTTTGTGCTTTGTTCAATTACTATACTATTTATATCGATACAATTGTTGTTAAAGCGTCCTCATTTCATTGAAATAAATTAAAGAAATCTAACATTATCAGTTAATAAACAACCAATTTTAAGCCCGATCATGACTTAGCTAGAAAAAACACAATGTTGCTAAATAGTGTTTATATGAGCATAGTTAAAGGGGGTGGAATATAAGGGTTAAGTGAAATACAATTGGATTAAAAAGTAGCAAGGTCTGTTAGGCTTGCATTACCACACCGGTTACATGCTTTTTTACAACCCTATACTACTACTAATTGCAACCCTATTTTATTGTCACTTTAAACCTATTCAATATAAAAAAATATTTATATGAAAACGAGTAAAATTGTTGGGATTTTAAAAACAAAAATATTTCTATATTTGACATTACAAAAAGGTTTTCCAAAGGGTGCGTAATATTTGAGTGTTTTGTGTCATGTTCCAAATAAAATCGCTTATTTTTTTTTTAAAACAAACAACTCCCAGAAAGTATCGGGAAGCCTATAATTGATACATGAGATAATAAAAAAATATTATATGAGAATAAGGATTAACAGTTTAGTTTAAATAAAGTATTGGCTGCTTCGGATTTGAACTTTGAGAGGTAAATAAATGTAAAACGTCAATATTTAAAAAAAATATTTTATGCATAAATATGTGCCAAATAAACAATAAACGCGTAGGTACCATTTACTATTTTATTTACTAGGTATGTTCTTTATGAATTAATAAAAAAATAATTAAGAAATTATTTTTCCCGTGAAAAAATTTATTAGTAAGTACACTATATAAAAATATGAGTAAATTAATTAATTAATGTACAACTAATAAACTTAGTAATAAAAGTACTTACCAAACAATCCAAACAATGAATTAATTATTTAATTTGTTACATTTGCAACAATCTTATTGATCGAATTCAATTAGACTGCTTTTATTACTAGACCTCATCAATATTAAGTGTCTTAAATGTGAACTTGAAACGATTAAGTGAATGAGTTGTACGGAGTTGCCAAAAGAATAATATATTATATACACAGGTGATGTAAAAAATAAAAACATTGTAGAAGAATAATGTTCTAAAGCAGGTGTTCTCATTTATAATATATGTGCCCACACATTCAATTAATATAATTTAATTACGTCAAGACACCGTGACGCAAAACATTCATATCAGTGAGTAAATAAAAATAAATATTTATAGGCGAGTCTAAAATAAATAGTACTCGATTGGCGAAACAAATCTGTTAACGATGCCATTTCTCAAAATATAAATTTGATATGGACAAAAACGCAATTATGTCATTTAGCTAAATTTATTTCCTTTGGCAACTTTTCAAATGCATCTTTTAGTACGGATATAAATTTATAATTTGCATTGTTGCAATAATAATGAATCACCGTTAATGTGTGTTCATCATTTAGATGAATATAATATAATTGGATGGTAATGCAAAAGTGATATGATTTGATTAAGGGGATTCAGGACACGTTATAATTACCACCCCTAAACGAGCCACCCCCTATAGTAACCACCCACTTTTGCAGCCACCCCGGGTCAGTCCATATTAATTCGAAGCATTATACTAATGAGAACGTTGAATTCTGACAATGCACAACTTTAACCACATAATTTAGATATATAAAAGTAGTAAATGAAAACTTATAACGAACGTTTAATATTTTAGTACATTTATAAATATTCTAGTTATTGAGGGTCAATCTTTTTCCAATCAGATTTATTAAATTAAGGTTAAAATAATATAGCGTCTCCGCTATTATCTATAATAAGAGTACACAGATTTAATACTAAATATTTTTTATCAGTTTGAATGCATTTGATTGAAAAGGTAAAAAAAACTATTAGTTTACAGTAGAAACAAGAATTTAAATAAAATCAAATTGATTGATATAAGAGGTGTTGTTTTTGGAAGTAATATTGTAAAAAATATTTAAAAATTGTGTTTTTTTTAAACTAAATTTATTTTTTTTAATTATAATTTAACCTATAATGTAATACTATCGTTAATCGTAAGATTTTTGGAGAATACTGTTTATTCAAATTTCTTATAACATTCAATTAAATTAAGAAGTGTGCTTTTTATAAGCCATATCGAAAATAATATATAATTTTTTAATTGTGATTTTTAACTTGCAACTAACGCATTTTTATTTCATTTTACTTATTATTTCATTTCATCTTTCATATTCCAAGTATCGCTTTTTATTTATTATGTAGTAGATATTAAAGCTTCTTCCAATTCCACTAATTAATAATAACTTGCATATTTGATAAATATTGTAATATGTTCCTGAATACTGAAAATTCCACATTCAATATGAAAAAATCAGCCAACCTCATATATTATAAAATAATGGGTAAAAATATTTCTTAAAGATTTTTTTAAATTAACCTGTTATGAGTTCGAATCCTTTTTCCCCCTATTTCCTGGATTGTAAGGTGAATACTAATATAAGTATTTAGTTGAGCAGATAATCGATGTGACTTTGTGTAACTGATTATTTGTACATATTCATACAAATTAACTACGATTGCCCACATATTATTATTACAATTTCTTTATTATGCATAAGTTTTTACATTGATTGATAGAACAATACATCTTTGGAAATAGACTTAGGTGTACAGAGTGTATCTTTTTACCTATAACTAACATGAGAATGTTTTATTTAAATTTGACATTAGTAACAGTATTTAATTATAGAAAGAATGGGAAAAAAAGATTAATAAATAATAACAACGGTAAAAGCAATATTAACAAAATATAAAGCTTAAAAACTAAAAAACAATTTGTTTGGGTAAAACCAATTTTTGAGTTGAGTGGATTATTAGAAATTTTGTTTTATTTTTAAAAATAATATCAGTTTTGGAAGTTCATTGGTAAAATGAACTTTCGTTTCCTCGAGACATATTTGGTTTTATTTACATGTCTTATGATTGAGTTGCCCACATATAGATATTGTTTATATTGAAATATTATTTTTAGATTAGATATAAAGTGTTGAAAGCATAAATGAAAGGCACCACACCCATATATTTAGCGTGCATAATCAGGGGTTCGAAGTGCTATAAATCACAAAAACGATCGGCGTAGTGCACTCTTCTGAATTGCATGAACCGGCGACATGTTTATAAAGACTATTGTAACAATGCTCATACATTTAAAATGCAATCAGTGCACAAGCCATTACTACCACTGCCCTTCGATAAACAAAACTTTAATTACAGCCGAGCGAATAAATATCAATTCTAAAAATATACACCTAAGCGAAAAGCCTTCGATTGCATTTTGCCTACACAATTTTTTTTATAAACAACCAGCTGAAATAATCGAGTCTAGATCAAACAAATATGCGCTCTTTGTTACTTATAAATATCGTGACGCCTTCCCTATTGGCGGGAGTCCCTTTATAAGGGGTTGGCCAGGCCACCTTGGCCTTTACGGGAGAATATAGTAGAGATGGTTTCCCAGGCCACCACACAGCAATGAGTACTTAAGATCTAGTTTGCTAAGCTAGATCTACCAAGTGACTCCGGTGCCGTGAATCGAACCCGGGAGTCTTCACTCACGAATCCGTTACACTAACCACTGAGCCACAACGCGGCTCTGATTGTTGTTTTACTTGTTACTTATCACCTTAATTAACTTATATCTATAGAAGTGTCATGAAATATTTTATTTATATGTTCGAACTTGGTCGGTCACTACTAAATGCGCATATTATACATATACCGTTGCCACCTCTAACATTGTGGTTCCTAAAACCGTTTGAAAATCCTCATTATTCACGTACAACAAGGTTAAGAAATGAAATATTTAGTACAGAATGCATGAGTGAAAATAATGTTATGGGGGAAATCTTGCATCTCATATACATTAGTAATTATTTTCCCATATTCAATATAACATTATATATTATTTTAATTGGTTAATTATTAGGTATATTCGCCCTATTTTAATTATAATAATTGTTTTTGTAATATTCCGTAATAATAATATTGTTCAATGAACTTATATCTACAGAAGTATCATGCGTATTGTTTTCATACATTGTAATATGGCCGGAACTGCACCATGCGCATATTATACATATACTTAATACATAAGCGGACTGTGGCCACCTGCAATAGCCGGCACTCGAAAGCAACATCATTTTTCTTATAAAAACACCCAAATTGATTATTTAAATTGTTTACATGGTGACATATTATTTATCGTTGAATGTACCAAGCAACTTTTAATGACTCACTTTATATTATTATAACTGAAAGACAGTGTAACATAATTTAATTAAAACACAATCAAGGATGCTAAAGAAGAATGTTAATTGCAATTTATATTTAAATATAGAGAAGTTTCACATAAAATTATAATAACTGTGTTGTAGTTCCATAAGTCTTTAATAATCTTTTATTAGAAAGGTCAACAAATAACAGATATATAGTACGAGTGATAAACTTTTGATGACAAATTTATCTTTGTCTAGTAGTAAATCACCTTAATCCGATGAGTATTTTTTTTATATATCAATTTTTTTTTAAATATCTAATTTTTACTTGTTCCTAATTAATTGTAACCCAAGTTGTATTACGTAAGATTTTATATTTTCTAAATGCATTATGTGAAAACGCATGTATATTATCAGATGACAGTAAAATGTGTATTCATAGTCGTAGTATCTTGGCGTAGCTCGTAGACAGACTACGATTCAACGACTACGATTCTATTTATTTAATATATGGTATGCAAGTAATCATTCTTCTTGAAACAACACAATAAATATTAAAAAATCACTTACATTATCCAGAACAAGGGCCGCTGTCATTGTTTGTATGAAGTGGATGCTTTATTGATTAAATTGCAACAATATTTTAATTATTTGACTACACTGTACTTATTATTTAACTCAACACATAACCAATCTCACTATTCGTATTAATACACAAGTTAATTTCAACACAAATTATCATTTACTAACAATTCAGCCACGTTAACAGTCTTTTGTTTTAGAATAATTCAAATTTTGAACCCGAAAATTAAATTATTATTATATTTCGTTGGCTTATTTATACATCTGTATAAAAAAAATTGAGGATTGATTCATCGCCTTATAATTTATTAAAGCCACTCGAATGTGTAGAAAAATGTGTGTAGCTTTTCGTGCTTAAAAGCCACGTGAATAAATAACTCGAGTGGTGCTTTTCCCGTATTATGTGACATCTGTTGGCAAAGTTTTAGTTTTTCCAGAAGGTGAAGTGTTTCTGACCCATTATTTCTAACGTGGTCTCTTCTCGAGCAAGTCTTTCTAAATATAACATGTCGTTATTGGGCGTGGGTGATGCTTCGCTATTGGAAAATGAGAAATGTTGTGGAAAAATAGCCACACAGGAATGTTACATGTACCGAATAACCCAAAATAAATCCATTCGATCGACTATTTAAATCGTTTAAAAATATTTATATAATTCTTACGTCGATTGCATTGCTTAACATATCAAACAATTGTATATGAAACTTATCATTATATTAAAAACAATGTATGTATATTAAGTAGGTGTTTTACGCAATGTTTGATTATAAAAATTATGTTTTTTTTCCAGTGTATATTTTATAAATCATACTCGAGTATATATTCTAATATGTAGATGAATATCGTATAACATTTTAAATTTTATATAATTTGTATTAAAAGAATAATTTTTTTACCAGCGTAATGGCTCAGAGGATGGACACAAATACTGTAGTCATAGGTTCAAATCCTGCTCAAGTAAAAAAATGATTTGATAGGTTATGGAAGGAAGAACTGGAAGATCGGGAATAATATCAATAAAATATGAATAATATTAATAAATCCAGGTTAACTCTGATTTTCTGGATTGTAAGATAACTTTGTAACTAGTAATAGTTAAAATCACCGACAGACAATGAATTAATTATTTGTTGTGTCTAAAAAACCTTCCCAAAAATCCCCTCGGGACTTATATAAATAAAAAAATAATAAAACGATGGTGAAGAAATGTTCTCAATTCAAGATTATTAAAAAAATATTATAATGGGACAAAAATATGCGTCTTAAGAAAATGAGAGTTCAAAAAAAACAGCTACATTTATGCAAATCGATTATTAAAATGGTTATATAAATCCTTATATTATGTAATTTATTAATCATTGAGAATTTTATTAAAATAATTGTGTTCTTATCAAAATTACATCTTACTTAAATTTTAAGATACGAAACTACATTCATAAAAGTGATTATTTAAAGATTTAATAAAGATTGACATCTTCTGCTAGCTGAAATTCAATCTTTATTTACAACAATTTAAAAAAAACCACTGATTTGACAAAATTATTAATTGGCCTATTGAAAAATCTTGGCCATTTAAATCAGATAGAATCTTTCTAAGATGAAGGTTAGATTCCTTATATAATTTGATTGAAAAAAATTGCATGTTTTGTGCGATATTTACATCAATTAATTTCGACATCAAAGCCAACATAAACAAACAACGATGTCGGGTTATAAAATTGTTTATTTCAATCGTTTATGTTTGAAAATTATAGTCTGTAGATCGTGTCACGGTTATATTTAGAGTTGCTGTGATAAATATTCACACCTAAGACTTAAGTCTGTCATGAAACTAAGTGACGTATTGTGGAATGTTACACAATATTATAAATAGTGTTTTCTATTTAAAAATAAAGTTTTATAGTACCTTTTATTGTAGCCATTTCAGGTTTTCATTCTTTGTTATTTTGTTATATTATTTACCGAGGAGCTTTATAAGATGAGTGTTTGATAAATATAGAAAATGAGTAGGAGAATATTAATGTGTTTTAGTCAGCAGTCTTTGTATACAATTTTATTTATAAGAATCAATGATGGAATTCTTTATTTAATATTTTACACATTCTCAAAAATGTATTAGGAATTAAAATGGCGCCAAAATTACTGCTTGAAATAAATATGAAGGGGGTGAATTTTATTGGATAATAATAATTTATATATAACAATTCTCTATAATCTAAAATTTGGAAGAATTACATATTAAATAGGTTCTAAATATATTTATCTGTTAAGATTTTGGGAATATACATATAATTAAAGAAGCGTAGTAATAAATGAGGGAATTTTTAATTTATTATATAATAATGGTTATAGTTTATTTTATTTTAACCCTTTGGACTCGGAATTTAAACATTTATACAGCTTATTGCTGTACTTACTTATTTCTTTTATTGATCAATATTTTAATGAATATTAGTTTTGGTTAATTTGAAGATCACTGTCAATATAAAATATTTATTTAGATTTTTAAATGCTACAAAAGCATTTTGAATACATGAGTTTTTTTAATTGATTAGAAGTTGTCTTAATATAATATTTCACAATATATTTAAAAAGACTAAAATTAACTTAAGGTTTGTAAGATTATTGTCAGTGAATATATCTTCATATAAACTTTATGAAGACATTGGATAAATTAATATTTTTTTTACCTAAGTTATGAAATAAATGTAAAGTTATCTCTAGGTTGATTATGAGCAGAGTCCGCCAAAATGTGGCACTTATTTTTATGAAATTTGGATCTAAAAAGTAGCATTATTTTGTGGCATTTATATTTTTTACAAAACCGCCAATAGATTGATATCTTTATTCAAACCTAAATATTTATATTTTTTTTAACCTAAGAAATTACATTTTTCATTATTTCAATAAATAGGGTCCAAATATGATTGAAAACAGCAAAAATGTGGCTTTTATTATAGTATTTTTTGCCAAAAGTAGCGTTATAAGGTAGTAAAATGGCATTTGGGGGACTCTGATTATGAGTGATCCAGGATCATCAAAATATTAGATTGAAAGTTTGGTTTTATTCAACGATAAATATATGTCATTTTTTATAAGGTGAGATATTTTTATTTTATTTTTGTATATAATACGCCTGAAAGCCACCCCCAATACTCTTTGCCCCTTTGACCGGTCCAGCGGCAACCCCTTCCAATCAGAGCCTTTATTTATTTTTCTATCACAGGTCAACCAACCTCAAAGGTTGATTACAATCAAATCAATGCTCTGACCGTTTGATGTCCAAACTTTGTGAAATATTATTAAATTACACGGGCATGCTGAAAGCTTTGATATACATTCAGCTGCACTTAAGACATTCATGTATGAAGCGTTGTCATAATATACGAGACAAGATCCCGGAAGACTTAATAAATTTTCAGCTTGAAATATACATATATATATAGTAATTTAACGGCTAGTTTATTTGGAGTCATTAGCAAATTGTGAGCATAAAAAGCATATAATCAAATTGCGATCAGTTGCGAGTATTGAACCGTGTCGATGCGTTTCAACTGAATTATTCCACAAACTAGTTCGTTGCCAATCAGTCGTTGATTGCATATTGTCTATGGTCAACGATTCCATACAATATCATGAAAATACCACATCGGAATACTGAAAAATACAACCTGTGACCAAAGCTTCAGTTGAAACGTGCTATTAAAATAATAAATGAATTATCAGACAGTAATATTATATATGAAGTTTATAGTAAAACATATTGATAAGACGCATTAGAGTAGCTCTAATAGCGTATATAGTTAATTTTTTTAAATTTGCACATATTAAAAAAGACTTTTTTGTAGAAAGTTTTTTCAATTACGTTTCTCTCGTATATAATTTTAACGCTTATTAAATAGTTTTGCCAGGATTTTTCACGAATTTCTAATAATTCATATAAACACGGTTTATATAATAGTTGTTTGTAAATTGTCACGGTTTTATGTAAATTTGGAGATTCTCCCAAAACCATTAAATGTATAAAGAGGATATGTATAAAATTAATATCCTTTTTTACATGATTTCACTATTAATAACATTTATGCCTAAATATCCAATTTTTTAAATAATTTTGCGCACCTAGGTGATCTCTTTTCCACATATTCTGTCACCTAAAGGGCTTATTTAGGAGCGACCGTATAGTAACATATAAATGATTTCTTCCTACACCTTAATTTATTTATCTAAATTCTATTTTACGTAAATTCTATATGTATATACATTTAATACATACATTATTATACAATACTTCCATTTTTGTATAAAACATTTTTTATTATTATAATTTTTATCTTGTCTAAAAAAGCTCCCATTAGCTTTAATAAGCACTTACTTGTCACGGATTTTCTTAAACCGAAGTTGTATTGTTTGATTCGGAAAATATCATAAATTTAGTTGTTGTAGATGTTATAAAATTATGATTCCAAAGAATATGTACGTTTTTATGCTTTTACTTGATTTGGGAGATTTTTTTACAATCAAACGGGATAAAATAGATTTTTTATCATATAACATATGTGGTATAATGGCAATAATTTAACTCAAATGAAATTCAATTAGATGGAATTATAGCGTACTGAAATTTTCTGTTTCAAGATAATCGAATAGAACATTCTTTTCTTTTATATGATGAAGTTTTTTCTTTAGTAACAGATAAAATACCTATAACAGGATGATGTCCAAAAGTCTATAATTTTATAGATAAAGGGCTTATCCCGTTATTTATTATTTCGGCCAGCCCCTCAGTTATAACTTTAGAGGATACTGATTCTTATTTGAGGTTTTCCCACGTGATAAATAAAGCGCCTACTGCAGTTTACAATTAATTGTGTTCTGATAGTATTTTTTCTAAATATGTATTATTAAGATGAAGGGGATTATTTAACATTATTACACATGGATTTTGTTGTTTATTGTAGAAGGTAAAGAGGAGGTTTTCAGTGTTCTGTGTGTAATATTAGAATGGTGGTGATCTTTGTGTCTGTGTCGATAAACATTGGTTGAAAATAAGGTCGGCTCAAAGCAAATAATGGAGCGGGTTTTCGTATTTACTTTATGAATTGGCCTGGACACGACCGGACTGGACTTTGCTAATGATATTCCCCTCGACAGGCAAACTTTGACATTTTGTCCCCACACCGGTTTGTTTAAACAATTTGTGCTATAACATGCTGAGTCTTCTGTTTGACGTGTTCTCCTAAAGGTTCGACCCTTGCCAGGATGCCAACCGTAAAACCTTCCAAAAATACATACTCGTATACACGCCCATGTTTACTTTTGGAAAGATATAAAAATAATTGTTACGATTGTTTTATTTTAAATATATATATATATATATATATACATATATATATATATATATATATATATATATATATATATGCGTGTTTATATATATATATATATATGCGTGTTTGGTTCAAGTATATCAAGTAGCCAAAACATGAGTTATCTGGCAAATTTCATAGTAAAATGGGTAAATGCTTTGTTACTACATGTCATATGGACTCTGATTTTCTATATTTTAAGGTTATTAAATTATATTTTATAAATTTCGAGGTTCGCAAACTATTGATTTTTTTTAATAATATAAAACACTCACCAGCGTAATAGCTCAGGGGATAAGAAGCGTGGCTACAAAAACTGTGGACATAGGTTCAAATCTCACTCAAGTCAAGATTTTTTAAATTGATTTGATCGGTTATTACGACTGGGAGATCGGGAATTATATTTATAAAATCTCGATCGATCGTCTTGACCCAGGTTTACTGTGATTTCCTGTATTGTAAGGTAAATACTGATTATTAAGTCTGTGACCTGTGTAACTAGTAATAGTTAAGATCGCCGAAAGACAATGAATTAACACATTGTTGTGTTTAAACAATCAAAATTCTTCTTATATAAATAAATAAGTTTATATTTCTTCAACATATTATATGTAGTTAAATGATTTTAAGGGATGTTGCTATTTTGGCTTGATTTTAGCATAAAATTCAGGAAATCAGGATAGGCTTGTAATGAAACGATGGATTGTTTACCCATTACCGTATAAGTTTACCTAGATATTTATTTGTTTATAATTTATTCAAACCAAAAAGAAAAAAACTACCGGTATTTTTAATTCGCTTAATTGTCATCTTATCATTTTCCACACAATTAAGGCAAAATTTTGATAAATAAAAATATTAAGTAGGAGATTGTTTTTGTTGATCGTGTTGATTTCTGTGTTGATATTGAAAATATTTTATTTGTAATTTACACAATTTGTAATATATTATTGTGGTAATTATTATATTAAAATATATTTTACCAGTTGAGGTGCTTAGAATTTTTTTTTTCAAATATTGTCTAATTGATCATCAAAATATCGTCATATTAGGTATTGTAAAAAATGTTAATCTAATTATTCCAAAGAAGATGTCCGTTTTTCTCTTTTTACTTAATTTGATATGAACTGGATTTGAGAGATTTTGATCGTCAGGTAAATTTCTTATTTTTTATTTAATGGTTTGATATATTGTTTATTAATATTAGTTTTGAAAATACATGAGTTATTTCTGTCTGATGGTTGGGATCTATTTTCACAACCTTAACCCACTTTATGACGGCTTCTGTGACAAGACTAATGTTAATTTGTATTTTTATTTTTTTTATTTATACCGTGACGCCTTCCCTATTGACAGGAGTCCCTTTATAAGGGGTTGGCCAGGCCTTTACGGGAGAATATAGTAGAGATGGTTTCCCAGGCCACCACACAGCAATGAGTACTTAAGATCTAGTTTGCTAAGCTAGATCTACCAAGTGACTCCGGTGCCGTGAATCGAACCCGGGAGTCTTCACTCACGAATCCGTTACACTAACCACTGGGCCACAAGGCGGCTCTGATTGTTGTTTACTTGTTACTTATCACCTTAATTAACTTATATCTATAGAAGTGTCATGAAATATTTTATTTATATGTTCGAACTTGGTCGGTCACTACTAAATGCGCATATTATACATATACCGTTGCCACCTCTAACATTGTGGTTCCTAAAATCGTTTGAAAATCCTCATTATTCACGTACAACAAGGTTAAGAAATGAAATATTTAGTACAGAATGCATGAGTGAAAATAATTTTATGGGGGAAATCTTGCATCTCATATACATTAATAATTATTTTCCCATATTCAATATAACATTATGTATTATTTTAATTAGTTTTTTAATTCGTATTTTTTGTTGTTTATTGGTTGTATTTTTCGAATGAAAATAATGAGATGTTTTGTATTTGTTTTAGGTGTGGTTCCAGAACAGAAGGGCGAAATTCAGGAAACAAGAACGGCTGGCTCAGCAAAAGGTGTCTGGGGGCGGCGCAGGGGGTGGAACAACCCCCGCAGACAAGGGAGGTGATAATAGTGGAGCTGCTGGCAATGGCGGAAGGGGTGGTCCTGGTGAACCAAGAGCTGCTTCACCCCCTGCAGCTGCTTGTCCCACCCCCGGATCCACGGCTAGTCTTTCCTCGCACCATTCTTCCAGTGGGGACATCAAGCCTCTCAACAATGGACCAGGTATACCCCCATAAAATACATTTTACACCTATCGTAAAACTACAAACTTTATATTAAACACATATTTTTGATCATTCTCGGAATTCACCTTATTTTATTTCATAAGTCAAACCTTCTTTATCCTCGTTTTTCATTCATCTGCACAATATATTTCTACCGATTTATTATTTTGACATTTTTTTTTATCAAATCAATCTGCATATTTAATTTATTATAGATTAAATAATTCATTTTTTACTTTATAATGAAAGATATTTAATCCTATATACGTATGTATTTAGTGCGAATTTTTCAGGAATAAAATTGAAAAGTTTTTTTACTATTATTAACTAAGGGAAAACAGTCCTCTGGAATACCAGAGAACCTACATTTCTATATAAAGGTGTATAATTACATAATTATTTACCTTACTTTATTTCAAGTTAAACCTTTTTTACCCTCGTTTTTCTTTCATCTGCACAATATATTTCTACCGATTTACCATTTTGACATTCGCCATTTTATCAAATCAATCTGAATATTAAATTTATTATGTATTAAAGATTTTTTTTAGAAGATGTATTTGGTGCGAAGTTTTTTTAAAATTAATTATTAAATATGGGAAAACAGTTCTCTGGAATACCAGAGAACCTACATTTCTATATAAAGGTGTATAATTACATAATTATTTATTCTAACTACAAATTAGATACATATTTTCAACATTTACAAAATATAGAATAAGAATAGAAAAATACAGCAAAGTGTATATAAAAAAGTTATAAGATGTTTTTTAATTAATGAACCTGTATTTATAAAAAAAGGTTAATTAGTTTTAATTATCACAGTACCAAATATAAAATAGGCCTTAATAGCTATGAATTAAAATACTTTTCGCCTTTATACTCCACCAAATTATAATAAATTGGACTTCATTTATTATTTTTCATATACTCTATTTGTTCACCTCATTAGCTTAATTTATTTTGGCCTCATCATTCACATTTATAAAAATATTTTTCACTACATATTTCTTGATATTAAAGACACAATTATATTCAAAATGCGGAGGTCAGTTATTAAATTTAAAACTTTTTGTGTTGTAAATCATTTTACAAATACTTAATGTACCTTGACTAGTCTTCAAAGTGATCTTCCTTCTTAAGATTGATGAATCAGAGATAAATAATATAATTAGAATAGTGTATTTTGATCGCTTAATACTTTATATATTTAATAAAGAATATTTTTGTAAGAGAAATATTTTATGCGTCACTGTACAGAGTTTTCAAAAAAATATATTTTACTATTTCTTTGATGTGGTTTTTCAGCGTCTTTGAAATATATTTCATACTATTTTTTTCTTTGTGTGTTTTTTTTGTAATACTGGGAAAAGTAGACTCGCCGACGCTCTTCGACTAGACAAATATACTCTATGAATCAGCATATAAAATATATTTGTTCATAAAATAATTCGGTACTTATTTGGTAAATATTTTTATATAATATTCAGATTATCTTTAAGATATTTTTAAAACATGAAATCTGAGTCATCATCACTCTGTTTTCATATTGGCACACGGTTTTGCACACGGCCCACTTTTAACGCCCACAAGCTAAATTGTATTTCGGGAAAAGTGGTGTGAACATACTTGAAAATAATCAAAATAAATAGTTTAATTTAAAATAATTAAGAATATTTGAATATAGATTTAATTGACACTCTGAAGTGATAAGATGACATTTTTAAAGGTAATTACAAGACAACTTAAGTGTTCAATAAATCATTACCAACTTCACATGAGATTTTATAGCTTAATTCGTATTCTATTAATTTAATTTAAAGTGTGTCGACTTTTTGCGGTTGTAGCTGGTTATAAACGATTATATATTTGTGCGTTTTTAAATAGAAATTAACTATTTTTCAACCTCATATTACATACATATAAAAAAATAAGCACACTAATACATTACTGCAGGCTTAAATTATATTTTTTGCTGGAAAAAAAATTAAAACGAAATACAATTAGTATTTTTAATTTTTAATTAACATTCAAACAAAAAAAAATCATACCAATATAATTACATTTATATGTATTTTCTTTGAATATCAACTAATTTATTTATATTTTTATTAGGAGATATGGGAACTGCTATGTATTTATGCACAACGCTAAAATAATTGTAATATATCAAAGAAATGAAATGCGTAAATAAATAAATAAATAATTTCATACTATACTTAAAAGAAGAATAAAGTAATAAAAGTGTGAAGGGTTTAATAATGGGTAGTAAAAATTGAACTAAAAATAATTTAACCATATGTTAAAGGCCTTTAGGTATTTTAAATCTAATTATTATGTATTATTACGTGGCTTTAATCGAAGCACTTTCACATTGTTGAGGTGCAGTTAGGTTTGGTTCAGGTTAGTCTTAAAAATACCTTTATCTGAAAATAATTAATTTATATAAGCGTTTATATATTTATTTACGCCCCGAGGAGCTTTTTTTGAAAGTGTATTTTTTGGGGGAGATTTTAGACCAAAAAACATATTAATTGTCTCGGGTAACCTTAACTATTACTAGTTACACAGATCATCGACTTGATAATGAGTATTTACCTTAAAATACAGAAAATCAGAGTAAACCTGGATCAAGACGATCGATCGTGATTTTATTAATATTATTCCCGATCTCCCAGTCGTAATAACCGATCAAATCAATTTAAAAAATCTTGACTTGAGTGAGATTTGAACCTATGTCCACAGTTTTTGTAGCCACGCTTCTTATCCCCTGAGCTATTACGCTGGTGAGTGTTTTATATTATTAAAAAAAATCAATAGTTTGCGAACCTCGAAATTTATAAAATATAATTTAATAACCTTAAAATATAGAAAATCAGAGTAAGCCTGGATCAAGACGATCTTCAAGTCGTAATAACTGATCAAATTGACTTTGGTTAGGTTTGGATTAGGTTAGAATGGTGAAATTTGTTAGGTTCTTTTAACCCTAACAGATATAACTACAACCGCGTCTGGTTTTTATACGATATGTAGAAAAAAATTAATAATAAATAAAAATAAGGATTTAATGATTCAATTGGTTCAGTTCTAAAATAATAAATGTTTTATATAAATGTACTAATAATATGTTTTTTTTTCTCAACTTGCAGTGAAAATGGGCGACGACTCACCCCTAAGTACAAACAACAACAAGTGGGGTTGCGGGGGGATGAGCGGAGGGGGCGGCGGAGTTGGGGGCGGCGGGGGTGGAATCTCAGCTCACCATGCAGCCTTCTCCAGTCTTCTTGCAGGATCTCCATATTTACTAGCTGATCAAATGCCATCCTTGCAGAAGCACAACCATCTCTTCTAAATATTGTATAATGTATCTATTCCCGTACATTAGATCGTTATATTTTATAAATTCCTTCGATAGAGATTGAACGAGAGACATTGTGCCAGATTTGAATGAAAATAATCATGATTATTACGATACACGTATACTGAATAAGCTGTCTTTGTATTTTAAAATAATATATATATATATATATATATATAACGGAAGGGTTTTCTCGCATCCCGTCCAAATATTTCTAGTAAATATTATTATTTTACTAAATCGCTTGTTGATTCGATGAGTGACATTCCAGCCATATTGAATTTTATCAAACTGTATGTATGTTTTCTCTTAGATATTTAATGTTTGTGTACATAACGATTGCATCGAGTCCATTTTTTGTATATACAATTGAAATGTCTTGATTTTTATTGAATTTCTAGTCATAATGAAAAGCCACTAGACTACGTAAAGATATAATTGTGAATTAAGTATCTTATATAATATTATAATAAATAATTTTTACTTGTATATTAATTGAGTGCATCTACAAATCGGCGTGTGTTTAATTTATTTATTTTGAATAATGTGTATTAATTGTAAAAGTGGATATAACCAAAGTCTATGTTATACAGATGATGAATTAATTAAAAACACGAACAATAAAATCGATTTTCGAAAAAAAATACAGATCTTTTTATTAATATTGATTTAATTGTTGGTTGTAAAATAATTTTTGATAAATATTTGGATACAAACAGGCGCCAAGGCTATTTTGGAATTAAAAATAATACTAATGTTTTTGTTTACTCACATTTTAATTAAGCAAATTTGTAATTTTTTTCAACACTTTCAAGGTTGGACGAATTTAAAAATAAGGAATCTTAAAAATATTATCTTATTTCAAACAATACTTTGCATATTTTCAAATACGAAGGAAGATACGAGATTGAAAACCATTGTTAACTAATATTACATAAAAGAACATATCTTCATAATTACTTACGAATAAAATTAAATAATCTATTTATACATTTATTATAGTACTGGAATACTTATTAGATATTTTTTTAAGTATTGACGATTCCAAATATTGTATACGAAATAGACTTAAAATTATTTGACTTTGTTTCATATATGAATTGTAAGCAATGGACGCATTGTTTACACATTCTTTGAATGATTTGATAATTAATGGGTTATTTAATTATGAGTAAACTATATTTGTAATAAATAGTCAGATGGCCGTTTATTGCGTGCATCGTAATTATTAAGTTATTATTAATTGAAAATAATATTTTTACAGCCCCTAACGTTTGACGTTTTCTTGCATTTTCTCTAATTTATTCCCATTTATCACCAAAATATATAATTTTGTGTTAATTTACTATATATGTATTGCAATTTATTTATTAAGTATAAATTAATACAACGATTGATGATAAAATACACAGGAATTAGACAAAATACAGGTTATTCTGTATGACTTTGGTGTTAGGTGTTGGTGTTAGGAGGAGAATTTTTAAATTGATTTGATCGGTTATTACGACTGGGAGATGGGGAATAATATTAATAAAATCCCGATCGATCGTCTCGATCCAGGTTTACTAATATTTCCTGTATTGTAAGGTAAATACTGATTATTGAGTCGGTGACCTGTGTAACTAGCAATAGTTAGGATCACCGACAGACAATTAACACGTTGTTGTGTATAAAAAACCCTCATCAAATAGACCCTTTCTAAAAATAAAAAGCTCCTTGGAGCGTAAATAAATAATAAAAAAAAGTACATAACTAATATGAAAAGCGAGGAATAAAAACAAAAATTAGGTAATTTTAAGTAGTTATTAATTGTAGAGCTTTTTGCATTGACGGTGTGTTTCGATAGTAAATTCAACTCATAATGAATTTTATTATTCAGTGTACGAGCATTTTAAAAATATCTTACACTTAAACACACATGTTTTGAAAACATGAGACGTATTTTCGTTTTGTTGAAATCAGGTCAGTTTTTTTTAATGAAGTGAAGTTATGATTGGAGCGAGTAAAGATTTAGCGGTTGAGTCATCGAAGCGTGTGGAAGTTTTAATTTGAATGTAGAGAACATTCCCGTACTGGACTTGTGATGTTGAACAGGTGGGCGGGAACAAGTGGGGACGCTTATATAAAGAGATCACCAAGTCAACCATCATCAGTCCTAATCCAGCAACCCTCACAGCTCCAACCAACAAGCTACAATGTCTCTTGAACGCCAAGTCAGAGCCAAGGTATTGAGGCGGAGACAACAAGTGAAGTGTGACAAGTGAATCAGTGGTGTTTTTATCGGGTTCGTTTGTTAATTTCAGCTCGCCAGCAAACGTGATGCCGGTCAAGAGGCCGAGGCTCAATCTTGGATCGAGCAGATCCTCGGAGCCAAGTTTCCACCAGGCGAGGCTTACGAAGATGTCCTTAAGGACGGAACTGTCCTCTGCCAATTGATGAACAAGATCAAGCCTGGAGCAATCGCCAAAATCAACACAAGCGGCGGTCAATTCAAACTGATGGAAAACATCAACAAGTAATACCATCACAATTTTAATTCAATAACAATTTATTATATAATATTTAATTTAGCTTCCAGAAAGCCATTAAAGACTACGGTGTAGCCGATATTGATGTCTTCCAAACAGTCGATCTTTACGATAAGAAAGACATCTCACAAGTTACCAGCACATTGTTCGCCCTCGGCAGAGAGGTAACCTATCCAAACCTAACCATTAAAAAATACATACTAATTTTTTTTTTTTAAATTTCTAGACCTACAGGCATCCAGAGTGGTCTGGCCCATACTTGGGACCCAAGCCGGCTGATGAGTGCAAGAGGGACTTCTCCGAAGAAACCTTGGCTGCTGGAAAGACCATCATCGGTCTCCAAGCTGGATCCAACAAAGGCGCCACCCAAGCTGGACAAAACATGGGAGCTGGTCGCAAGATCCTCCTCGGAAAGTAAATCATCCCCGAGGAGACATATTCCAATATCACTATTTATACACAATGTCATGTTAAAAGTTTGTGTAAGATCTATTATTGTACATATTATTTGTGATCGAATTATTTTATAACAAAAACATTTTTTTTACTATATTATCATTAAAATTTGTATATAAAAAGAACATTGCGACTCTTTTTAATTATCCACACACAAACTTTTGGCACGCCCATTCATGTACACCGAAAAATTTCAAATAAAATACAAAGATGCGATTGTTTTTTATACATTGTGTGTTGCATTTGCAGCATAGTCTAATAAGTGGTCTGAAACTGAAGTTATGCCAAAAGTTCGTCCTTGGCTTCAGTGTGTTCTAAAAATAGTAAGCCACAGCTTTATTTGGAGCGAACCATGGAGCGATACTCCAAAAAGATTCACCACTCATATTTATACACACTACATAGAATTTAAAAGGTGAGTTGGATAATCAATCAAGATATATTAAAAAATATAAATTTGGCTCCAGTATTCTTCGCCTGAAAATGCACGTTACCCTAATTGTATTTATTAAATAATTAAGGTCCGATACAAGATTAACTATCGGATCAATGTTTTTTTATTTATTTATTACTATTAGAGAATTAATAATAAAAACAATATTAACATCATACACAGAAATAAAAAAACATTTAAGTAGGTCAAGGAAGGTATATATATATTTTTTTCTTACATAACCAATGCTATTGAAGAAATTTATATTTAAGAATCGTCTTATTACTGGCACAAATTAATTTAATTATATTTTTTTGAGTTGAGTTAAAAACATCCTTCACAGGAGTTATCTAAACATTTTATTTCATTAAAATAACCCATTCCTAGTTTTTTATTGATTATTAACAACAAAAAATATAATTTGCCAGAGAGCTCATTTTTTTTTTTAATATTTAATCCAAAAAATTGGAAATGACATCTATGCTTTATTACTGAAACTGAAATGTGTGTAAATGACTGAATCAATAATAATTCTAATAAAATAAAAATAAAATAGTATAAGGGATATAAAGATGTATAATATATGTAAAAAAATGATAATGAGTACAGAATAAATAAATTTGAATGAATAATTGTTGATGTATATAATTATGAATATACTGGTAAATAATTTTCATAACAATTTACACACTGAAAATTACAAAAATGTTTTTCTTTTCAGTCAACAGATGTCGACATTTTCAGCCAAAGACTTTTATACGTTGAAAAAAAAACAGTTAAATAATATGTTGTTTCCCAAACAATTAATATACAATATAAATGTTTGAATCTATTAGTAAAATTTATAATAATTAAAAATGTTCTAATATTAGAAAATGACATGTTTTGAGCAAATATTCGTGGGCGTTTAATAAGGATGGTCAGAGAGCATGAAATTAATCGTCTGTCATGTTTCATGATGAGACATTATTATTATGTTTTACATTGAGCTATTTTCAGTATCAATAATTACTGCTTATTTAAAACAGGATCTTGTTGAAATGATTTCAGTGTATGAGCATTAATCATTCGGAGATGAAACAACTTTTGATGATTGGTTTAGTGCTTTTCAAAGCCCTAGATTTGTTCGACGATAGTGAGATATTTTAAGATCTTGAATCACATATCTAAAATATTTAGGATCGTGCTATTTTTTTGATCAGTACATTTGTGGATGGGTGACCCATCCTAATTACCTTACAATTGCTTGCCAACATTTCTACCCAACGCATGATTGACATAAAGGAAGATAATTGTATATAAATATTTGTTTAAAAGGCCACCTTACCTTAACAAGGACACACTAAATGTTACTATGATGAAATGTATAGAAATGAGGGAACTCACAAAGATTTATATTTTATAAATATTAATTTAGGAATATAACCAGCTCAAGATATAAGGCGAGTCGCTAAAAATAATGTGGTAATCGGTTATTACAACTGGGAGATCGGGAATAATATTAATAAAATCCTGATCGTTCGTCTTAATCCAGGCTTACTCTATTTTCCTGAAAAATAGTAAGGGGATTATTAAATAGGCAGTGCCAAAAAAACCAAAATTTGTATAAACCTTCTAAAAAGGCCATGTAATTCTGAAGAAAAAATTAAATTAATTACAAAATTATGTACAAATAAACAATAATTAACTTCAAAATTGTCTATTCTATCCACAGTATTCCTCATCCAATTACCTTTTTTTATATCTTCTTTATACCTTTGAATAGGCTACAACGAATTGGCAACGAATTTGCGCACCTGGGTGATCTCTTTTCCACCAATTCTGCCACATACACGACTTGTGAAGGTGCGACTTTATATGGTAACATTTAAATCATTGCTTTCTACATCTTATTTTATTTTATACAAACATTTATATATCCCTAATACTATAATTTATTTTTTATATACCCTCCATTTATATATATATATATATATATATATATATATATATATATATATATATATATATTGATATATATATATATATATATATATATATATATATATTGATATATATATATATATATATATATATATATATATATATATATATATATATATATAAATATATTCAACATTTTAAATTTTCATCAAACTTTATGTTCTTGTGTGGAAGAGGTTTTGTAGGAAAATCAACATGAAAATACTATGAAATATGAACCAAACAAACACGTCAATCTTTCCAAGTGAAACTTATGAATCACATGGGAAAGTAGTTTTTTTTCAAAATGATACGTCATGGTCTAAATTAGGAATGAGTTGGCGGCAGGTATAGAGTTACTAATATCGTGGTAGGAATTCACAACTAGATATTTTTATCAAACACACCTGTGCGCCAGACGGGGAGCTAACATTTTATATATTATATACTAAATATTTGTGTGATTTCATCGCTATTTTCAGATATCATCTTCGCGGAGGACGGCCATGTATTGAAAGTGGACACAAACCAAAGCTGTTTGTAAAATTTGTAAGAATAACTTCATTGATTTTATATAAGCAGGGTGAAAAAACAGGTATTCAATTGCTGATAATTGTAGAGCTATGCGCGGTTTTCATTTTTATTACATATATTGCTTTATTATTCGGTAAAATGTATTATTCTGTTTGAAATTTCAGATATGAATAGAAAAATCTTATAACATTATAATATTAATAAAATAAAATTACTATTTTTGAAATTTGCATTCATATTTATGGTTTGTCCCATGAATATAATAAATATTGATAACTATAAATGTATATCATATAATGTTTTGGGTAAATATCAGAGAGTTCAAATAAAATAATAATAAAGCAATATTAGAAAGGAAATCGTGCAGAGCTCGAATACATCAAAGTATTTAAGAGATAGGTTTAGTTTGTTGTAAATTTTTAATCTGAAAAATGTCTTATTTAACCATTTAATACAATGAAAAATTTGCCGAAATTGTAACTTCGAAGACTGAATATTGAATTACGACGTTAAAATAAAAATTATCCTATTCGAAGATGATTTCTCTCAATGAAAGAATATTATGTTTTTAATAAGCGAAGATTATTTTTATCTTCAAATATTGCAAATCAATGTTATTTTTATATGGGTTTTATAAATTATTAGCTTATTTCAATGAAGTTATAATAAACCTAAATACGCTGTCGTTTAATTTCGTTTTTTTTAATCTAGTATTAGTTTGTAATTTATGTAAAAAAATAATATAAATTCTTATGGTGATGAGATTCATATGAACTCTTTTATTTTGTCACTTTGAAGACTGAATAATTTATTAAGTTGTAGTTTTTTTAACTAAAAAATGTCTTTTTTTAGCTAATAAGATAATATTACCGAAATCGTATCTTTGAAGATTGAGATAATTTTTATCAATGAAAGAATACATTTTTAAGAAACTATAGATTTTAGATTTTTCTATAATCTCAAATATTGCAAATTCCAGGACACGAATGGATTGTATAAATTCAATGACAATTGTTCTAATTAAATTTAACCTAATTTATGTATGCAAATATGAATTTTAGTGGTAAAGAGATTCATATGAATTCTTTAATTTTAAGCTTAGTTCTCAAGATTGTAATATGTATGTCAAAAATAAAATTGAAACTATCATAGAGAGTGTATCTTTACGCTGTTTTCCCCACTCCTTGGACCAAATTTTAGAAATAGCTACCAATAGTACGAGGCTTTATAAGCGGACTCGAACCCGGGCCAAAAAGAGTGACGCTACCCAATAAATTTTACTAAGTTTTGCTAAATATTACGCTCAGTGGACCAGTGGACCGTGCTGCGAGACCGACGTATCCAGTTCGAGACCCGCAAGCGATGGCGCTAATTATCAATATGATATCAGTGAGTGATTTTATTATTTTATTAGAATTGTTAAAAGTGGCGACATATCGCCGTGTTCCCAATTTAACGACTATATTTAACACAAATCACATTTTCCCCCACAGAGAAGACTACTGTTGATGACATAAATTAAGCAAACGCGGCTTATAATATTATATTTAGTTCTGATTAGTGTGGAAAATATTTTTTTATAATATTAGGGTTCTTTTTGAGATACATAATAATCGGCTTTAATGACTGCGAGAACGTCTTAATCCAGGTTTAATCTGATTTCCTTGATTAGAAGATGAATACGCTCTATCGGGGTAGAAATTAAATTCAAATTGGTTCATATAAATCGAAATGTAACTGAAGAGTCATCACTGCGACTTGGGATCACCCGTAATGCTCTAGTGGTACTGTAGTATGATATAATAATAAAATGTATATACATATATATATAAATAAATCAAAATCAAATTAAAAGTCCTTCGGGGTTGGGTGGAATAACGGCGTTTACAGAAATTGCCAGATTCTGTAATTTGTAAGAAACAAGTATTGTCTTTGGTAAAAGAATTTTGAGAATATTTTTGAAAAAAAGGGCGTATCCGCCCTTATTCCACCCAGCCCCTCAATTATGTGTAGACCATAATATAAAAAATAACGTACTTACTAATTACGTAATTACTACGTATAACAATTTTTTTTTAATTAAATGATCTAAAAATTTTAATGAACAAACACTTTATTTTTTGTGCAATTATATCCAGAATCTCTTATTTTTATAATGAAATTGATCTAAAATTAAATAAAGTAATGGTTTCCTAGCCGTACGTACGTTGCCGTAAACGAACACTCTAAAGTAATGGATTCCCAGGCATACGTCACCGTAAACGTACACCGTAAATACGATATTAGAGTTACTTAGCTACACTTATGATCGGTTAGTTAATGCCTCGTCTGAGCCTCGGGCGAGGCATTAACTAACAAAAACCGATCAAAAGTACAGCAAAGCAACTCTATTACCGTCGCACGCCAAGGAATCCTAAGCTTTAAACTATAGTTGTTTTACTATATAGGTTATTTTTATAGTTGTTCCATCATATTAGATGAGGCGTTTATATAAATTGACAAATATCTATATTATTTCGTATTATAATAATATAAATATATATTTCTCGAGGAGTAACCAAAGATTGCATAGCTTTTTTTACGTTAGCCGTGCTGAATTTAGACGTTGTTATTGTTTGATTGTAATGTATGCATGCATCGGAGTAAATCTTGAAGCCAAATAACAAATTGTGATGGAAGAAGAAGTGGTGAAGAAGGTGAAGAGAATGTTCGGGAACGTTTGAGCTATTCCTGGACGCAGACGGCTTCAGGAGAAGCTGGACCGAGTTTCTTCTCGTCCACCAAAATAATATTATTATTGTAAATTCAAACGATTAAAAATAATCCAGATACTAGACGCTTTTCCAATGTTAAAGACACGCGTGTATGAAAATATATTAATCATTCGGGGAAAATCCTTGATTTGAATTTGCGGAAGGGAAGCGAGCTTTTTATAGGCGAGGCTAGCGTTTTAATTTATAGAAGGATTTATATAGAAAAAGTTTTTTTTTATTATTCAATTCCATAATTAAATATGTGACTAATTCGTGTAATAAAAATCAATCGCAGTATTTTCGTCACATAATAAAATTTTCAACCGGTCTCAAAGCTCTAGCTTTGATATTTTTAAAAAGGCTACATTTTCCCCTTGTCAATAAAAAAATCTAGTTATCTTATGTCTTAAATAATAAAAATATATAGTTATATATACAGTATAGAATAATAAATCCAGTTCGAATAAAATCGATTGAAAGCAATAGAACGTACATTTTATTTTAATAATATTGAAATTGAGGTCAATTAGATGAATATACAATATTTTGATAATTAAATATTACAAATTAAGTTGAATAAAATTAAAATTGAATAGCCATAAAGATATTTTTTTAAATATAGAATCGAAAATCAAGTGTTGCCATCAAATATCAATGATATTATACAATATATGTATGTATTATATATAGAGATGCTAATAATACTTTAAAAAACAACAGTTTCGTATGACAGCCGCTTGGGATGCTGCTCTTACCGCTCGTACTGTTTATCTGTCACTTGTCGACCTTTCCAATAATATTACACTTAATAATGGTAAAGTGCGTCATTAAAAGTTGCTTGATATATTCAACGACAAATAATAAAAACAATTTACATGATATTTTCGGATATTTTTGTAGGAAAAATCATGTTGCTATCGAGTGTCTGATTTTAGAGACTACAGTGTTGCAGGTGGCCACAGCCCGCTTATGTGTGAAGTATATGTATAATATGCGCATGGTGCAGTTCCGGCCATATTCCAATGTATGAAAACAATACGCATGACACTTCTATAGATATAAGTTCAATAAAAAATATTATATGATATGACGGAATATTTCAAAAAGAATTGTTAATAAATCAATTAAAATGGTAGCATTAAAGTTCATTTTATGTTGAATATGGGAAAATAATATTATTAATGTATGGGGGATGTATTTAAGTAATGTTTTAATGAAAATATTATTTTATATGTTAGACTTTCTTAATAAAAGAAAATTATTTGAACTTATGTTTTTTATACTAAATTTTTCTTTGTATAATTAATTTTCTCAACCTTGCTGTATGGTACAAAGTAAGAATGTAAATAAAGAGTGAACATTTTTAATAATTAATAAAAGATGTACCAATATATGATTTTCTGGTAATTTATAAAATAAATAGCTAAAAGTTGACAGTTCAAGGTTATTAGAAATTAAGGGCTTTTTAATTATAATGGGATAACAGTAAAAATATGCTTATGGGAAAAATTAGCTGTGCGTATTAGTCCTTAGGGACCATTTGCAATTTTATATATAACCTCTATGAATCAATAAAAATATATGATTTTTATTAAAATTACATATTTTACCCTGTATATTATAAATACTTTGTTATAGTGATATATTATTAAATGAGTGTTTACGAATGTTCTATACCGCCCACGTTATATTTGACTAAGCTCAATTGTTGATGGCTTAGTCACGATGGCTGACTTGGCTAAGCTTATGCCAAAAACTCTAATTCTCTAAATATTAAAGTAAGATGAATATTGTTTATATTGTTGGCTCAATGAACATTTAATACCAGTGAACACTTGCACTCTCTCCCAATATAAATTATACACACGCAATATGTATTTATAAATGATCTGCATTGAGATAAGAAAACAGTGAAAGTTATTAATTTTAATTAAAACATCAATAAATAATATATGTAGGGTACCTTTAAAAGAGTATCCCAAAAATATACTATATTATTGCTATATAAAATATGTAATTATTAATAAAAAATAATGATTGCCACTGTTCATAGCTTGTAAGGTTAACAAATGTATCCGTAAATAACCTTATAAACACAATTACATATAAAACCCTCATAAACTACTATTTATTATTAATGTTTGTAGATTAAACACACGCTAAGGCAAATCAATATATTGTAAACGTCTATAATTGGTAATACCAAATTTGGGCAATACTTGGTCTACAAATTTAACCTTTTAAGTGTCGGTAGGTAGAAATGTAGCTGTGCACATTTTTAAATCTTATTTTTATATATTATTAACATCACATCTGAAAGGATATTTATATGACTTACATAGTTTATTCAATGTGCCTCTGTGTGTTCCATATTTTAAATTAATAATAAAACGGCAAATATGTATGATACTGAGGCTCAAGGAAGAGCGAGAATACTCGCTATTTTTCTATGGCCGGCCTGCCATGCGAGTTTTCTCGCTCTTGCACAGAAGTGGTTAAGAAACAAACAAAAATTAAATTTTGGAGAAATTTATTCTTGCGTTTTAATCATACCAAATAAAGTAAATTCTTACAAACGAACTTACTCATTGTTATTCATATTATCCATGTATTTTTATGTAGGATATATATCTAGATTTGTCGACAAGTAAATTGGATATTTTATTTATGTAATTTTGGAAAAAATATTTTATTAGAGAATTTTAGTATACAATTTGTTGAGGAATGTATTTAAAAGGAAAAATGCCATATTGTATTGCTAATTAGCCTTGATCTAAGGTATAAATATATCAATGTATTAATCAATGCCAACGCAAATATATAATTTGACAAGCAAATCACGATGATTCATATTATCGTAACATATTAAAAAATAATGCACTTAAATGGAATATTTCTCAAATAAAAAATGCATTAAAATATGAAAGTCACCTTTGATGTAAAATATAAATAAAAAGATTAATTGTTTTCTCTTGGCATAGAATTGATGTTATTCACATTTTAATGCCATATTTTTTAATGTAATTCTTGTGTAAATAATTATGATGATGATAACCGTAAATAAATTATTTATTCATAAATGGACATGGAAAAAGTATATAAATAATCAATTTGTTAATAAAGAATGGAAGAATTATGGAATCAGTGAGAATATTTTAGGGGAACTTAATTCGTTTAAATTTATTTTAACAAAAATAAAACATGCTTATATCTTTTTACACTTTGGGTATATTGTAATAACAATAATATCAATAGATAGCCATATTTATTTCCAATAATAAAAGACTCATGTCATTTCATATTTTGGTGAACAAGAACATAATGTTTGGTGAAAATTGTGTTAATTTCAAACTTTGACAATATGTTGAATTTTATATAAATATATTTTTTTTATTTCAATGTATATTTTACCTATTTTTTAAAACTACTTCTGGTTGAAAACATATTTATTAGATTGCTTTTTTACATGATAAATTTTAAATATTATTTTATTTCAACTCTATATTAGTATTATAAAATTATTAAGTATATAACGAATTTGTGGTTTGGAAGTGAATATTTAGAGAAAATTTAAAAATAAAATAGAATAAAAATGAAAAAAGAAATATATATTTTCAAATGCATTTATGATCGAAAAAATGTATATTTTTTTATCGTCTAAAAAGGTGCAGTGCTCCAATTAAAAAAATCCAATGTATATAATCTTTATGCAGTTGAACATCGATTTGTGTATTTTGTAGAAGCCAAAATAATATGTAATTATTTATAAAATATTCTCACTGATTAAAAGTCCACCTTTTGACATATCAAATCCATTATTATAAAACTCAACGTTTCAATATTATAAAGGACGATCATCGATTATTCATGTGTAAACACAGAAAGCCAATTGGACTTACAGTATGATTTATAAAGGATCTAAAATAGACGCGTTCTGAATCAGCGTTTTGATTTAATGAGGTGTTGTGTAAGTTAATATTAAATTGGCCTCAGCTCTAAGCCCAGATTATTATTATATCATATACAAATAGAAATGTCTTATTTATTAAACATTCAAGCCTTATTGAAATGCGGGACCTTGTACCAATAAGTCATTTCCTTATGGGGATTGAATACAGCCACAGCCACAAATATGGTCTTATAAAATCGCAGGTGCTATGATTGTTATTAGTAACCAGTACAGGTATACTTGATAATTGTTTGGTTGGGGAATAAATAGCCTTAGAGCTGGTGTTTTGCCAGGTGGACCAATACCAGATGCCGACCTTCTAATCTTCGACACATTGTTTGTTATTCATCAACAGTTCAACCAAAATATTTATTTTTGAAGTAAATATCGTTACAAAATTCGGATTTATTTTGCACAACATTGTAATGTGTATTTCTTGTATCCTAAAGGATGTAATCAGTTAATATTAATAAGGAATCAATGTATTGATTTGGTAAATTATAATTGAATCGGCAATTTCGATAAAAAAATTATTTAAAAAAGTACTAAATAGTATGAATTTATTTTATTATATCATACAATTTCTTTATTAAATATAATTTGCATACAATGTTTTGATACATTATGATTAGATGTTACAATTGATAATTAAAATAATTAATAAGTCATAATATAATTTATAGGAAAAAATACAAAAAGCCATATGTAGAGTATGAATTTATAGTACATAATATGTATTTGTCAATATTTTATATATTAATATAAATGAAAATCCCAATTTGAATATCTAAAGCACATATAGGCTTAGAAAGATACATAAATAAATACAGTAACAATATTTGTATAATTGATTTGATCGGTTATTACGACTAGGAGATCGGGAATAATATTAATAAAATCTCGATCGATCGTCTTGATCCAGGTTTACTCTGATTTCCTGGCTTGTAAGGTAAATACTGATAAATCAGTGATCTGTGTAACTAGAAATAATTAAAATTACAATTAATAATTAACATATAATAAAAAAATTAATCATACACATTTTTATAAAATATTTTTCTAAGTATAATTAATTAAACGGAGATACATACATAAATATAAAAATTATTAAATTACTAAACAAATGTATTTTTTTATTTATTTAAAAAAAATGATTGATCACTTTAATCGTCAAAAAGTACGATGGCCCAATTTAATGAGTTTTTTTTCATATAATATTTTTGAAATTCGTTGAACTAATCAGAGATCTTTTTTTGAACATTATATATTTTTATGAAACATTTGAACATTATATTATATTTAATGTGTATTGAAGCGAAATAGAGGTTATTTTTCGGAATTTTTTCGCTTTAATACACTTTAATAAAATGTTAAAATGATATCCCAAAAAACTGAATTAAAAATGTGAGACGCTTTTGACACTATTAAACTAAACAATATTTAGTTTGATACATTCATAAGTCTTTATTAAATACGTCAATGATGTCTGGGATTATTTAAAAGTTTAAATTTCGTCAATACATTATTATCAGTTGAGGGTTTCTAAACAGTTTTTTGCTTGGAGTTTTGGGTTTGTATTTTGAAATATTGTATCACACACTGGAGCATATTACAAGTGTGTACAAAAATAGAAGTTATACCGGAAAACATAGAGGATTCATGACAAAATATATACCGGATCACAGGTCCAATGAACCCGGTATTTCTTCTAGTCTATTCTGAGGGCTTGTCTCGCCAACAATAGGGCGTCATCACTGCATTCTAATAAATACACATCATTATACAACAAATAAGGACATATTAATCAATAAATAGCAATTATACCACCTCAGAGGACAGGTGCATGGATACAAACACTGTGGTCATGGGTTAAAATCCCGCTCAAGTAAAAAACAAAAATGATTTGATCGGTTATAACGACTAGGAGATATGTAGATATCTCCCAGTCCCAGATATGTGAGACCTACATATGTAGGTATTTATTTATAATTTATTCCGTTTAATTAAAATCCTGATCGATCGTCTCGTTCAAGGTTTACTCTGATTTCCTGTATTGTAAGGTAAATACTGATTATTAAGTCGGTGACCTGTGTAACTAGTAATAGTTAAGATCACCGACAGACAATGAGTTAACAAGTTAACACGTTGTTGGTTCTAAAAAACCTAAATTTGTAAAAATCAATAAATTTTTATTTCTTCAATATATTTTCTGATGCTCTTTTGGGTTGATTTAAATAAATTTAACAAGTCGGTGACCTGTGTAACTAGTAATAGTTAAAATCACTGGCAAATAATAAATTTATACGTTGTTGTGTCTAAAAAACATTCCCAAAAAAGCCGCGTAGGTTTATAAATAAATGAATATTATGTTACAATATCATCGATAAAAGCAGTGTAGAATTTGATTGCAAACATATATATAAATTTAATTTAAAAAATGGTGTTAAATAATGTGTAGATGAGTATTTTAATTCACTTCAAAACAAAAACCAAATAAAATTAAATACTAATTTTTTTTATTGGTTTAATGTAATGATTGTAATGACCAAAAAAACTAACCACATTTGTTCAAGTTAATGATTTTCAATCAAAAGCATTAGTTCTTGTTTATTATCAGGTATTTTTTAATCAATAAAACGCATATTGATTCCAAAACAAAGAAAATGCGGACGTATTTATTAAATTGAAATAATGTTGAAAAATATGATTTAACTTGTTACAATAAGGACTCGAACCTGCATTCACATGGTTTAAATATTTTACTAGATATTTGATACTTTGGTAGTTCCAGGAAATAGACTATCCACCGCTCGTATTAAAATGCAGTTTATTTTCGAAATATAGGGCAGATACTTACCAGATACTTTAGTTAAATCAAATTATAATCTGAAAATTTGAATTTAACGTATAACTTTTATTAGTGGAAAATCTATTTTTATAATCATGACTTCCTATCATACTTTTTATAATCATGACTACGATATATATATATATATATGCTTTATATATATATATATATATATATATATATATATATATATATATATATATATCGTAGTCAATCTGCTACGAGTAGTGATGTACCAAGATAAAATGAATATTATAGTATTCTAATCTTATTTCATATTATTTATATTTTGATCATACAAATTAGTTTCTAGTAATATCTTTTTTTTCGGCCAAAAGTGGAGATACAGAATTCTTAAGAACTGGTTAGAGGAGTGACTCTCAGAGATGTGCCAAGGTCAGACGAATATTATAGTATTCTATCAAAATTTCATATTATTGCACTTATTTGAAGAGTTATATTACTGAATTTATATGGTTTCATTGCAATCCGTGGGGAAAAAATAGAGCGATATACAGAAAAGAGATGGGTATAATAATATTATACTACAATATTCGTTCGACTTTGGCACATCTCTGTGTGCGAACGATCGATGCGTTATAAACATTAATAATATGCCATATTACTTTTCACATAATATCTTTATAACTAAGCTTCTGATATAGATCACCCATTGAAATACAATCGTATTTTATTTAATAAACCCGTTCTTTAATAAGCTATTTATACGAATCACCTGTTAGTGGTGCTAATTTTGTAAGGTGTTTAATTGTTTGGTCTATTTGTGAATGTAGTGAATGAGTCACTTGAAAGAAGTAAGTCTGTTCTGTGACATTGATGCTTAACAGTAAACTCAGCCAATGTTTTTTTTTAATTTTTTTAATATATAAATATAATTCTAATTCGGACAACACAAAGATAATGACGCAAACTTGAAGCATGTCGTAGGTCGACCGTGAAATATCTAGAAATTTCTAAAATAAAAATATATTTACATATGCATAACATTGTGGAATCTGATTTTATTTTGATTCTAGTAGAATAGCTTATAACTTTAATATTATTTGAGCTTGGGTGGTCTAAGGCAGTGAATATGAGATTCTTTGATGTTGGCGATCTGAAGACAACATTATTAATATCCAACTCATAATACAACTATTTTAAAAAAATGGGTTCAATATACTATATTATTTGTTTAATGATTGTTTTGATCCGGAATATTCATATTTTTTATGATAATTAAACAGCTGAGATTCATATTAATCAAATTAATAAACTGTGGGTTGTGCTTTTTTTGTACAAAATAATATAAATTAATCATTTGAAAAATATATTAAACACATTTTACGAATCACTTATCGTAAAAAAAATCACTTAAACCTTGTTAGGTGGAAATCGACAGGTATATACAAATATTAAATTTAGCACACGTATGTGCCAGTGAACTGTGGAGCCCATTTATACCCATTTGCTATTAAATACACAATTTTTAATTCATAGCATTGGGTTCTGTTTATCAAAATAATGTACATAATATATCTTGCGTGAACTTTAAAGTTATAGAACTTTAGTTCAACATAAATCCACTTAGAAATCATCATTTTATAACATCGAAATTGAGGACAATTAAATAAATTGACGATATTTTAATAATCAAATATTACAACATATGTTTAAGAGAATTAACATTTGATTTATTGCATAGTATTATGTTACCATAAATGAAATTTATTATACAGGGTGGACTTGAAATAATTAAGAATATTTTATCGTAAATATAAGCGAAAAAAATATCAAATAAAAAAATAATTAATAACATTAGAAGTGTTTTTGGAATCGAGTTTGGGCCACCATTTTGGAATCAGCTGTTTCTTTGAAGTACTCAGTAGTGTATATTGTGTCTATTATACGTAATTATTATTTTTAACTATTTGCTATACCCTACCACCCCTTAAAATATTCTCAGTTATTTCAAGTCCATCCTGATGTTATTGAAAAATTTCAGACCACTTATATTTTATATATAAACTTGAACATCAAATAGCGATTAGTTGCTATTCAATTAATTTATATAAAAAAGTCCACTCTGTATAATAGGGATGAATGAAAACAATGGAATCGACTTGGAAACGGAACATCGGGCAGAGCCGCTCTGTCGGTGACCTGTGTAACTAGTAATAGTTAATATAACAATCACACAAGTATAAAAACCCCTCTCTAAAATAAAAGCTCCTCGGGGAGTAAATAAATAAATAAGTAAATAAAATTAAAAGCGTTTCCATGGGGTGTGATATAAAGTATGTCTATAATAAAATTATTGTTTAAATAATGTTTAAATAAATGTATTTTCAAGTAGATCAATGTTAATATTTTAATGTAAAATTATCGAACTCAGCCATGTTGGAATTAAATGTATGAAATTGAAGCGAGTATCGGATATAATGTATTTTTTAAAATAATATATTAAGTTGAACAATAACCATATTAAAGTACAACCGTACAATTGAAATTGTTTGATGATAAATGTAATAGCTCAGGGGATGAGAAGCGTGGCTACAAATACTGTGATCATGGGTTCAAATCCCAATCAAATCAAGAATTATTATTTTTTTTTTTGATCGGTTATTACGACTGGGAGATCGGCAATAATATTAATAAAATCGTCTCGATACAGGTTTACTCTGATTTCCTGTATTGTAAGGTAAATACTGATTATTAAGTCGGTGACCTGTGTAACTAGTAATAGATAAAATATCACAATCAAGTATGTTGGTGTGTGTGTAAAATGTAATAAATAAGTTAATAAAATTAAAAGCGTTTGCATGGGGTGTGATATAAAGGGGTCGTAGCTGGGTCGTAGGCTACGCTGGAATTTTCGTAGTCAGGGTACAAATTGATGAATGTCTTTATTGTAGATAGGACAGGTGATGTCGGCATCCATCAAATTGAAGATATGGGTTGTTTAGTTAGCTTTTTCCAGCGTTAGTCACATCATATTGGTCTGCAGGCGGCACCAAGGGAGTGGGGCAAAGTTACTCGGGTCGTGTGCAATCAGACTATAGACTAGTCGACAGCACTTCGCCATCTTGTCATTCTATCCCAGACATTATCCCGCAACACTACTGCCTATCACAGGTGTGTACCGGTGCTCTTCCAGTGCAATATTTACAACATTTTAACATTACAATAACACCGTGAACGCAATCAATCATACTGTGTTGTGACAACGACTGCATTCAGTGAAGCACGTCCCATAGTAGTGGATTTCGTCATTGCTCTGGTAATAACCGAGTCCAAATCAAAATATTTTGAGTTGGAACATTCTTGGGTTTCATTAAGTCGTTCTATCCATCTATGGCAAAAGTATTATGTTTTATATTGATACTTAAACAGCTGAAATTCATATAAATCAAATAAATATAATGTGGGTCGAGCTTTTTTTGTACTAAATAATATCAAATATTAAACACATTTTGCGAGTAATTATCATCGACAAAAAAATCACAATCACTTAAACCTTGTGAGTTGGAAATTGAGAGGTATATATATATTAAATTTAGCACACGTAAACTGTGGAGCTCAATTGCTATTAAATACATAATTTATTTATTTACACACATATACATAAATTATAACCATCGTAACCTTACAGATAATCTAATGCGTTACGATGGTTCACAAAATAAAAAAAACGGGTGTGATTAGTGATATTGTCTTCGACATTCGGACTTTGGTGCGCATTGCCCCAAAGATAATATTTAAATAATATTATATTTAAATAAAAACTGGACCATTTTTCCTCTCAGCGGCTCAATCAGCATATGGAAAAAAGATTGGTAACAAGTCACAATTATAAAATAAATATTTTGTAATAGTAATCCGATACTGAGAAGGACGAAGTCATACAGTTAGAGTGGGACGCCATATTGACTAAGAGCTCCAAATTTGGATCGGTCCGAAAATAAACTTCACTGGCCCACTTAACCCTTCGAATGTATAATTTGTTATGCACCACGGTATAATATGTTTCGCGGTTGTTGTTTCAGAGTAGTGAAATAAACAAAGATGCCTTTCAAACCCATCGAGAACCCCAAGTGCCCCAAGTGCGGAAAGTCAGTCTACGCCGCCGAAGAACGCGTAGCTGGTGGACTCAAATGGCACAAGATGTGCTTCAAGTGCAGTAAGTTCATGATAAATTATAATTTAATTGTAAATTGATGGTTTAATACAAGAGTATACCAAGTTCACGGCCCGCCACTGCTTTTAAAGGCCCCGTAGTAGTTTGACAAATTGTGTTATCCACGTACGAGAAAGTGAGCATTTAAGTTTTTATATCTGGAATAATTTATATATACTAAAAGGCTAATGGTGAATAATATGCACCCTTGAAAATTATTCTATATAGTCGAAATTAAGTCTTTTTGGAATCAAGTAATATATTCAAATGAAAGTAATATAAATGTCAGTTTTATTTAGTTATGACAGATTTTGCATTTAAGGCGTGCAGATGGTCCTCACTCCCTTTAATCATATTATTGCAATTTAAATATTGTTTATTATATATTTTATAATAAAAATTAGTTTCTATGTAGGTATATGTTATATTTTGGTTTGTTAAAAATCGACCAGAAGCGGAGATACAGCTTTCTTAAGAACTGGCTAGAAAAATGAAGTAATAATCATTAAATTGAACATATTTCTTATTGTGTGTTTTCTTTATTTATAAAGCGATCTAAATTTTTTAATGGACCAACACATTATTATTTTGTGCAATTGTATCCAGAATCTCGAGAACACCCTTAAAGTAATGGATTCCCAGTCACACGTCACCGTAAACGTACACTATGATCGGTTTTTTGTTAATCAATGCCTCGTCCGAGCCTCGGGCGAGGCACTAATTAACAAAAAAACGATTAAAAGTACAGCAAAGCAACTCTAATACAGTCTTTAAAGTGTACGTTTATGACGACGCACGCCTAGGAATCCCAAGCTAGAGATGTGCCAAGGTCAAACGAATATTAAAGTATTCTATTCGAATTTCATAGAAGAAATTCGACGCCATTTTGATTAATCGAGCGTTATATTAATGATCTTAAATTGCTTCATTGCACTGTAAGGGGAATTCGTTCGACTTTGGTACATCTCTGGCTACTCTAAAATACGAGTAACTCGAACTTTGTATCAAAATGATGCAAATTTTACCTGTTTTATAATAATACATAATCTAATTTTTTTATTTGTATAATATCAGACTTGTGCAGCAAATTGCTCGATTCCACCAACTGCTCAGAACACGATGGTGAACTTTTCTGCAAAGTGTGCCACGCGCGCAAGTATGGACCCAAGGGTTATGGCTTCGGAGGTGGTGCTGGATGCCTTTCCATGGACACTGGATCCCATCTTTCCGGAGAACCAGCGTAAGTGCTCTTTTCCATAAAATCCGTGTGCTACTTTCGTGTGCCCCTGTCCCTAAAAAAATGTACTCGAAAACAAAAACAACAAAAAAAAAATACACACTGAAACCGATTTGTCAAATCGCAGGCCGGTAGGCACTTTCCTTATCTACAAAATATACAAATGAATCAATCAAACAGGATGCGATCTGGGGGTATACCTCCCCCAGATCGTCATTGAGAGCTTTCAATATGTGACGGGCGACCGTCCGTTTGCATAGTTATTAACACAAAGTTTGCAATTTAGACATTAATCAATCCACGGTGTCAGATGCCGTTTGTAAATATTCTATATATGTAATGTATAATGGCGTCGAGTGGAGGAGGAGACTGTGTTTGAGGCTATTTGGCATGACATTAGTTCGTTTGTTGGAAACAGGCAAGAATAAGACGGAGGAAGCAGCCCAGAGGACAGCAGCAGCTCCTAGTCTACCCCGAGGAGCTTCAAGGGTACACCCGCTATTCCTTATACCCCCTCAGACGTCGTTACCCTCGACGAATGTGGCGTCTTAAATCACGCAATGAGACGCCGTTGCTTACCTTAATGTTATTCACTATTTTATACAATTAGATTGTACGTTTTGTATTTATATATATATATATATCTATTTATTTCAACATTTGGTACCTTAAACATGACAAAAACGGTATTATTGTTTGTGCTTTTATGAACACTTTTAAATTTTTCTACACACAGTTGAGATTATTATGTAATCTATAAGTTTTAAAATAAATGACAAAATACACATATAGTTATTTGGATTAGGCTAGTTCGGTATATCGGTAGACCCGAATCCGTTCATGCCAATTTCTCACTTTCGAGTACCATCCTCTCCAATAATGCGCATGGCGACACCGCTGCTTCACCTTGGCGAAGTATTTTCATTATAATTATTTATTGATATGATGTCAGGGTTCACGGTGTCATGTCCGTGCGCTTTTCCTACCCCATTATCCCTTGTTAAACTGGCACACGAGACACGCGGCAGACATCGCGGCACAAAACGGTGAGATTTTCTGTTTCCAGTGGCTGGCATGGCTTCTGGCTTTATCGCGCACACATCGTATTATTTATTCTCTTATAACGAATCGCCCGCCGCTCACATCGGCATGGATTTTATGTTGGTAGCAAGTTAGATTAAGGGCGCGAAGTCTCGAAGGCTTTCGAGGTTTAGCGCGTGGTCAACTTGGTGTTGTTTTTACTAATGCTTCCCCATTTACACATGGCGGACTAACCGATCTTCGCTTTTACCCGATAAGGAAAGTGCCCTCGAGCTTGGAGGAGCAGGGAGATGCCGTCTCCGGCCGACTTAAACTAATATCGCCATCCATGTATTATTCTTCCGATTTAACTTTTCATTTACTTCCGCTGCAGTGATTTTAACTCGCCTAACAAAGCCTCTGAGGCGCTGAGGTAGAACAATTTTAAAGTACTCATTCACTCACAATCTGAGAGCGTATTAACTTGGTTAGAGCTGCTCTTATTAGATCTCTCGCGCCGTAGTTTATATAAATATATCTCAATTTCCTTTCACTGTTACAGAAAGACCAACGGAGCTTGTATGGAACCCAGAAGTATCGCTCAAGCACCAGCCGGTCAAGGATGTCCTCGTTGTGGAGGATTCGTCTATGCAGCCGAACAAATGCTTGCTAGAGGACGTGTAAGTACAAAATCTACAATTGATTTATATATAATTAAATTGGGCATGTTGATAAAAGTTACATGAAAAAATTCAGGCTAAATAAAAGTATAACTTAACTATTATATTCATTCATAAGAATAACATTTTTGGGGGGCTGTTGTATAGGGTTATCACAGACGCTGCTTCAAATGCTTGAACTGCAACAGAACTTTAGACTCCACTATGCACTGTGATGGGCCTGACCTGAATATATATTGTAGAGGTACTTCCTCAGCACGTTTACTGAATGAAATTCGTGTTTAAATGTATTTTTTGTGTATATGTAATATGTGGAACATGACCCAAAGTCATATAAATATGAATCAAATACCCAAATATCCATTTTAGTTTTGTATGCACGACTTTACAAATTCAGATTACTCAAAAATAGACCATCAATCGATTTCATATTACATGAACAAAGAAGATATTCTCTACAATTTACTTAGCTTGTATTGTGACAGTTAGAGAAAATCTTTTTTTCTCATTCAAATATATAATATGAACTAACAGCCGGGATTCAGATAGAACTGAATTTGCTTGTTAAAGGGTTGGCACAAGGAGTGTTTCAAGTGTGGCGACTGTGCCAAGGGTTTGGATTCCACCAACTGTTGTGAAGGACCCGACAAGAACATCTATTGCAAAGGTTTGATCATTTTCCCATCATAATGTAATTCTTTTGTGCAATGCTGTAAAATAAATTTACATTATCTATTAGTTATAAATTACAGCATTACACTTGATTTTCATATTTCATATCCTATTTGTTGCGAATGATTTGTGGTTTGACAAATTTGTTTTGGTCCTGTAGTGTGTTACGGCAAGAAGTTTGGACCAAAGGGTTATGGTTATGGTCAAGGTGGTGGAGCTCTTCAGAGCGATTGCTTTGCGAATAGGTAAGCGAATGACACTTTGGAGTAATTTAGATACTTGACTAATCAATTTTTAAATTCAAAACTTTTAATATTGGTGTTACAAACATTAACAGCTGTGGTGTTGAAGCTTATTATTGATTTTTAACCAATATTATATAAAATGCTTTTTAATATAGATGCTTTAGCTTAATTCTTAATGCTATTTTGCTTCATAATATGCAGGATGTTATGCTCAACGCTATGGTCCAAGGGGGATCGGCCATTCTGGATTTTCTTCTTTAGGATTGATGTGTGATATAAGAGACACTGAATGGCAGAGGTATTATTATGTCCTCAGCAAATATACACACATAATTAATATAAAACATAATAATATGGCTCTTTGCAATAATAAAAAAAGAGAATTTGATACACTAACATGAAAAAATAATGAATTAATATTTGTATGATATAAAAATTTAACAGATAAAATTTATTCAATAATAGTATTATTTAAAAAAAAAAAGAACATTAGTATTTTATTTTTTATTAAAAATTTTACATAATGCCTCATAGTACCATTCATTATATGTAAATATAATAATAGTGATTAATTTATAAACATCTTTTAGTGATCAAGCACCTAAAACTACATTGATCGATACTACCAGCATTAAGGCTCCGCCTGGTCAAGGATGCCCTCGTTGTGGAGGAATGGTCTTTGCTGCTGAACAAGTATTGGCTAAAGGCCGTGAATGGCATCGCAAGTGCTTCAAGTGCCGTGATTGCACTAAAACTCTCGATTCAATCATCGCATGTGATGGTCCAGACAGCGAAGTCTACTGTAAAACTTGCTACGGCAAAAAGTGGGGACCTCACGGTTATGGATTTGCTTGTGGTTCTGGATTCTTACAAACCGATGGCTTAACGTGAGTACTTATTAAGAATGAATACAGGTTGAAGTAGTTATATTTTACTCATTATGAAATATTTTTTAGTGAGGAGGAAATATCAAGCAGCCGTCCTTTTTACAATCCCGATACAACATCAATCCTAGCACCCAAGGGACAAGGATGCCCCAGATGTGGCGGAATGGTATTCGCTGCTGAACAACAGCTTGCAAAGGGAACTGTAAGTACAATAATATTTTGATGCAATTGTATTTTTATTGACTGATGTAATAATGTTTGATTGATGTTTTAATAGATGTGGCACAAGAAGTGTTACAACTGTGCCGAGTGCCATAGACCATTGGATTCAATGTTGGCTTGTGATGGACCAGACAAGGAAATCCATTGCCGTGCTTGCTACGGAAAGCTCTTTGGACCCAAAGGTTTCGGTTACGGCCACGCTCCCACTCTTGTTTCTACCGATGCTGAACCAGCAGTCACATAGTAAGCACTTGCGATATAGGAATAATTTATATAATTTGCATAAATAATTAATTATTTTACTTTATAGTTCGGAAGGTACACCATTCACAGGAACCAAACCGACAGATGGTAGTGGTTGTCCACGATGCGGATTCCCAGTTTATGCAGCTGAACAAATGATTTCAAAGAACAAAATCTGGCATAGAAGATGTTTCTCCTGCACAGATTGTCACAAATCATTGGTGAGTATCTGAGCATTAAAAAAACATTTTTTTATACAATATTTTATTACAACAATTACATTCAAAATATAAAATTAATTTGATTTATATCCGATTGGTGGTGAGGTAGTCTGGTTGTTCTGGCTGCGATAAATGAGTTGCCAGAAATTCATCGACAGAATCTGTGTTCCACTTGTCAATCGCTACAGTTTGTTGAACATTTCCGTCTTTGTCCATCATTTTAATAATAGGATCGAGTCCTCTGACATATCTGATCTGCAGATTTTGATACTTGGCCGGTCTGTCGCTCTTGACGAAGGCCTGTATTTGTGGATAAGCACCGAACTTGCAAGTGCAGACTTCCAAAACAGCACGACTAAACTTGCTTTCCGTGCCTGTGTTTTGCTCTGTACAGCATTTGTTACATATATCTTGAAGCTGGTTGAGGCCAAACTGATCCAATTGTTTGCAATTGTTACAAGAAAGCGAAGAACTAATGAGTCCCAGAGACCAACAATCAGATTCGGTCATTTTGAATTGATCGCTACTAACAATGTTGACAAAACAGAACACTAAAGCAAATATCTTAAGGAACTCCATTTCCTTGCCTTGTTGTCACCGGTGAACTGACACTGACAGCTGTCATGGGCTGTTTACTATAATTTTAACCGGCCAATAACCACTCATATGTATACATGATGACTAATAATAAACTTTTTTTTTCAGGACTCAACTAATTTATGTGACGCTCCCAATGGAAAAATCTATTGTAGGGGCTGTTACGGAAGAAACTATGGTCCCAAAGGAGTTGGCTTTGGAATGGGTGCGGGCACCTTAACTATGGCCTAAATCAATTTATATTCATTTAAAATAATTTTAATTTCTATAATTCGGTTCTGAATAATAAAATATCCGGTTATTAAATGTCTCATCGACAGACCGGATTCCGCGATTTCTGCTCTATTTTTCTATTGCTGCAGTCAAGCTTTCTTCAGTGATATCTTTTCGCACTCAAACATTTCGAGAAAGCTAAATCCAATTTTTCAGATACATATACAAATATAGGTTATGCGCTTTTTTCTGAAAAAGACCTGCATTTTAGCTATTGTAATTCATAATAATTTTAATTATTGGATAATAAGGATTGATTGATGAAAGAATGCTGTTACTAAGAGCTCGATTGTGATTTTCATATGATATTTTAAGCTAGCATGTAATTATTTAGCAGGCCTGCGTTCTCTATGTTAAGGGTTTAAGATAAAACAAATAGCAAATCTATTACGATCGACCAGGAGTTGATACACCTGATGACTTCTTGATAAATTTATATATTTATTTTTATACCCGACGGACATTCTGATGGTGAAGATTATCTACATATATAAATAAATCACGGTGGTAATATACATATATCACCATTTATACGAGATAAATTCTAAACCCTGAGTGCTTATTAGGACCGCTTATTCTAGATTATTGAAAATATTTTACACAAAAAAAAATGTATCAAAAACATTATGTAAACACATATTTAAATTAATAAAGGAATATAAAATTTGGAACGTTTTTTCATTAATTACAAATAAAATATGTATATGTATACGATTAAGATTTTATTAAAAATGGAAAAATTATACAATATCTATAAAATTTAAATTCAGATCACAACATTATTTTGAACTTTTAGTTCAGGATTTTATCAACAATAATAATACTACTTGACTTAAATCCACGAGGTAGGTAAAAATAATTACTAATATGAACAATAGAGTATTGTAAGTTATAATCAAATAATGCAAATTTTTAATTTTCAATCATCATCATTAATTTTTTGTTTTTTTACAGAAGAAGTAGAAGTTTTTGATTGTTTTGTAGAATCCTCAAAAGGCATTGGTTGTAAATCGTATTTGGCTTGTAAACGCTCTCTGATAAACAATCCTCTAATTATACGTCTCCAGTTTCCGTAAACACGTTTTTCAATTTTTTCTCTGGCCCTCTGTTCAGCATCTTCTTGTTCCTTAATAAGTACATGGATTTATAAACTGAAAAGTATAAATTGATTTAAATGCACTTACTTGTTCCCATGCTGCTATGGCTTGATCTTTGAATTCTTCACATATTACAAATCCATCATACACCGGATGAGACCAGCCTGAATGATAATCGAATCCGGTCATCGCTGGAGCGCAATCAATACCCAGTTTACGTGCAATTTTATTCAATCCCGGTACTAAAAATAAATAAATTCCAATGTAAGATTACTTGATTAATCAATGAAAATTTATATGGACTCACATTGCAAGTGGACTGTTCCTTTAGGCAACATGCACGCTTTGAATAATTCGACATTGCCGTAAGCATTTCGAGGTACTTGACCGTTTTCTGCCGGTGGTGGTACATAATCTTCACATTGCCATGGTCCGAAAATTTCCAACGGTATATCGGTAATCATATTCCCAGACAACTATAGATATTAAAACATTAAGATGTTGTAATTACAACTCAATTGAATGCATTGTTTAAATTAAAATATAATACGAACCCTGTCATATTTTGGTCTGGCTTTAACAATCTTGTATGGTTTTTCTCCCAGTTTAACGACCTTGGCTTCTTTTAACCAAGTGTCTCTGGAACGGCAAGTATAAACACAGTCTCTAGCATAAACTGGTTCCTTCCTTACAAATCCTAATGTTACTGCATTTGGAGGATAGATTACTTCAAATTTTAAGAGATGTCTTTCAAGGGCGTACAGTGGATGGTTTTTGTATCTATAAATGTTTGATATAAATATACATATTGTGAATTTAAAATCATACAACTTGTGAGGAATATTTACTCTCCAACTGTAGTAGGCAAAGGAGCATCTAATTGCATTCTATCCAATTGATCATCTTCTCTTCTGTCCTGCAGGTGAGAAGGGGCAAGCCAAGGTTGGAGAGCTTTTTCATACCATTTCTGATCAACTCGAAGTTTCCTAGTTGTCGTATTCCAGTGAGGGACGTAGCGTCGGGTTACATCTTTTAAATAGCAATTTTCATCCCATGCTACTACATAAGATACAGGATGGCTTGCGCGTTTCTAAAATTTGAATCAAATAACGTATTCATTTTTATAATACATATTTATATTTTAAATTCTTACATAAAGTTCATTCACACAATGGACTGCTCCTTTAATAATATCTATTGTAGTCCACTGCTCTTCTTCCTCAACGTAAACCTCACACCAAAAATCCACTCCCTTTCTCTTGGCGTTTACGTCCTCATCCGAAGAAAGAACTCGTCTATCGATTGGCTTTGATTTTCGTTTAGTTTGTGGTTTGAAATCAGCATCACTTGCATTTGAATCCTTTCGAACTCTCTTCGGTTTTTCATGTAGTTCTTTATCACTTTCATCTTCTGATTGCTTAACTGTAAAATAACAATGTTTATTTTCATTCATTTATATAAGAAATAAAATTAATACCTGTTGTATTTGTGATTTTTCTCTTCCCAATCTTCACAGTGTTTTCTTTCTGGGTACTTTTTTTCTCTACAATATTTGCCTTCTTCGAAGTGGATTGTGATTTACATTTCTCAACAGCAGTTTTTTTAGGAAAATATTGACTGGTTTCAACTTTTTTATCATTTATCTTTTTTGAGTTTGTATTTGTGGCGGTTTTTGCTTTAACACTGGCTGTATTACTTTTTGGAGGTGAATTTTGTTTGCTATTACTGGAAGAAACATTATTTTCAGCTTTAGTTCGACCTGATGTGCGAAGTCTAGCCGATTTAGTATTTTGTTTTGACGTGGTTGGTTCTTCTACATTTGGAGTTTTATTATTTTTAGGCTGCTTTTTGGAGGTATTTTGACGATTACTACTCTTATTTGAATTAACTTTCTCATTGAAGTAAGGGGATTTAGATGAATTTGAACTTGTAACCGATTTACTTACTGTTTGTACAGGCGCAGGTGATATTGAATTTATTTTTAGAGTTGTGTCAGAATGAATATTTCTGGATTTAGGAGTACACGGTTCTTTTTTTATTTTTTTCTCAGAGACTGCAGTAGATCTTGTAAGAGTTTTATGACTTACTCTTTTGTCATCTTCGTCTTCATCACTTAATATGCCTTTGGTGATTTGATCCCAATAGGAAGACGTGCATTTTGGTTTAGGAGCTGCGGAATCAGATCTGTTTCCTTTTCTGGTGGCCATTGAAGTTTTTTTCTTGGGAGGTTCATCATCTGCACCATCTAATTGTGGAATTTTTCCATCAATTTTTATGGCAGTTTTTGTTTTTTTCGAACTAGATGCCATTTTCTTGTTTGAATCAGATTGTTTTTTTGTAGACAGAGAACAAAGCTCGGATTCTGATGGTCTAATTGGTACTACTACAAAAGAAAGGACAAGACGGCATTTGATTCCCAAAGATCTCAGCAGTGCAACAAATATCAATATCATGTTTTTTTTACTAGTCACTACTTTCTTTTCAATTTGGCTTAAGAGAATTTTATCAATTTGAGGTTTGTTGAATTTAATTTTCTGTTCATTTTTATCTTCCTTAATAGTCATCATACCGTTGAACCATTTTGTTATTTGTTCTAGGTATTTAATATCGACTCTGTTTTCAGGATAACTTTTTTCAGATGGAATTAAAGACAATGCTGCTGCCATTATACTTTGTTCATTTAACATTTTGTTAATATAATTTCCATGAGCTAGCCAACATAAAACATGAACTTTATGCATGTAAACTTGGTATTCTTTCCTAACTCTGTTGATTCTCCTCTTCATCATCATTTCTAAATCAATTTTCTTATTTTTCCCCTTAATTCGATCTGACGGAATATCAATTACCACTTCTAGTCCACCTTTTGGTAATACAGATTTGGGTTCCCCTTAAAATAAAGAGGGAATATTAAATCAACCAAAGAGTAAATATATTATATCAGTGCATACCTGTAACTTCTTCAAGATCTTCAATATCCGAATCGCTTGCATCATGTTTGATGTGTTTTTTAGATTTTTTCATTTTCATTTCAACTTTTTTAGTACTTATTTCAGCTTCACCCATTGCCAATAGTTGGCTCACGTCACTATTGATGGTGGTACATATTGAAGATTTACTCTTTGTATATTCTTCCAAACTCCGTTTAGCTTCTTCCAATTGCAAATTTTGATCATGAAGATGTTGAAATTTATTTTCAAGGGGTGTACATTTTGATGGTAATTCCAATGATGTACTAGGCTATAATAAACATATTAGTTTTTTAAATATAAAAAGTATTGAAGCTAATATCACTCACCACATCTTCCATATCATTATCAGTTTCAGAGTCGCTTAGACGTTCGGTATTGTTTAAAGGCATCTTTACTCTGGATTCATTTTTTATAGATTGACTTGGTATATTTTCATTGAATAAAGATTTGTAATTTATCTGTTGATCCGATTTTCTAGGTAAATTATTACTTTTGCCCGTATTATCATCTTCATCATCGCTATCTAAAAATTGCTTTAGTTGAAGTAAATTCATTCGGTTTAAATATTATATCATTTTAATAATGGCTAATTTATTTACCACTTTCCGACAGATTTAAGAATGTTGGTAGTTGTTTTTGTTGTTCTGTAAGGTCCTTTACAGAAAAGTTACTTGTATCTTCGACTTCATTATCATCAGGATCTTGAGATTCTTTTGTAGATATAGAAAATCGAACGATTTCTTTCTTGGACTGGAGTATTTTAAGAGCTCTGGGTAATGGTGATTTTTTTATTTTTTTCGCAACTGTTGTTTTAGATTGACGACTGAAGGAGATATCCTCTTCGAATTCCTCTGCAGAGCTTTCGTGTCCGGATGATTCAGGTACAGAAGCTTCGGATCCGGAATCTTCAAAATCTCCACCTGACATTTCATCATCGTCGGAGAACTTTTCTTGCATAACCTTGGCAGCAGGTTTGCGGTTACGACGTGGCCTTTGATTGCTCGACATTATAAAATCAGGAAACAAATTCAGTGGTAATCATTTAAATAGACTTGTAAAAAATGAACATTCGGAAAGCGCGCTGCAAATCCACTGAATGTTTTGACAGCTACCGTGTTTTCGCGGACAATAACGATCATAGACAATAAATACAACCATACATACTAGACGGTGGCTTTTTTAAATGTTTATAGAGCAAATATTAAACTTCAGAAATGCGTAGATACGATTTACTTATCGCAAACGAATTCAATTGAAAATACAGTAACCATTTGTAACATAATATTATAGTTTGGCAGTTTGACAAATCACGGCCATATTCAATGCAATAGTGTAATAAGAGTGTGTGCGTGCGGTGCGTACGCATCTACTCCATTGCTACCAAGCTCTAGTCTATTCCTATACGCACCAATACATTCAGCTCTAGTACGACTCACTAATACACTGTCGTCATTGTATAATTTTAAATTTGATCTAAAAGAGTGGATAATTAAGTATTATTCTACCGTGATTTCTAAACGCAAGATCCAATCGAATCAAACCGTGTCAGAAAATGTAAAACAGATTGGCTGTGATCAAACAACGCATTTATTGGTATTTTAAAATAACAAAGAAAACTATGATTTAAATATATTTGAGCGCCCTATATTCTCTAAGATTCTAAACATAGGATCCATTGATTGAAGCACATTTTTATATGGAACGGTTAGTTTGACATTTGTTTTATAAACATGTGAAAGAAACATTACACTTGATCCCTTTGGGATTTTGATGATGCACAAGACATCAAGGATAGTATTTTATAATTTTTTGATTAAAATTGTAGCATACTGTGTGATCTAAATTCGACCGAAATATGGGGGTTGCGGGAGTTAGTCGAGGGTGGTTGGTTCACCGACCAATGATGGAAGTGCGCATTGCACTTAGACTCCATTATGGAATTACTTAATGCATGTTTTATGTTGCCTGATCGGGAGACCGGATGCTTTCGTGCCCTTCACTCTAAAAACAAATCATATAATACCACAAAAATATCAACTAATAGCTACTCTTTATTTCTTATGTTTGTACAGCAAAACGATATCAACTATCAACGATTGTGATTGTTCGCTCTGCTTGTAACACACTCGCGCGAATCCAATTTAATATTATTATTATGGGTACGAGCAGTTGCCCCATTATTGTTGTTGGTCCGATGTATCAGTGCAGGAGTGAGTGTTGATAAATAAAAGATGGAGTCACTGGCCAGTGTGTTTATTTGGAGGTTATGTATACAAAGGAGAGTCGCGTATTACGACCATCTCGTCCGAGATTCGAGACACAAGAGACATTGTCACGATGTGGGAGCGGGGAGCTGTTCGCGGTAGTTTGTTAGCGGCCAGCTGGAAGTGCATAAATACATATCTGCGCTGTCCAGTAGCCGCTTTATTATTAATACTCGAAATATTACGCATTGATAGTTCTTTGAAACATTTGATTTCATTTAGTAAAAAATCACCACACACTCGCTATTCACTAACATTCGCGAGTGTCTGTAGGCAGCATTACAATGCACCAATCACAGTCGTTTTCCGCTTTTGGACGTGTTTAAAGTTTGAGATTTTCTCTACAACAATATATATATATCAAATTATTATTAGTTAATTTACAAAATAAATAAAATTATTAAGAAAAGAAATTGTTATTTCGTTGAGTACCTAATGAAATTCATGGAAAGACATTTAAGCGTGCAATTAAACTACACTTTGTTTATTATGTTTGTAGAGCGACTGTCACGCTTAGGCAGGATAATGTCAAATTAAGCTATGATGTTACCAAATCTCGGCCAAGAGGATGAAGAACAACTAATCAAAAGATCGTTTAATCTTCTACATTTCTTTAATATATTATTTTATTATAAAAAAAGCTCGACCAAGAGGGGAAAAAACATTTTTTTAATTGCTCACAATTGTAGAGCACTATACACGTCATATTTTTCTTATATTGCTTTATTTGTGGTAAAATGTATTATTCTATTTGAATTTAAGAAGATTACTTATTACATGATTGGTAACATTGGTGGACGCGCTTATTTTAACATTCGTCGCAAGATTTTATTACTTATTGTTTATTTGATGTAAAATGAAAAATATAAATAATATAGCCAGATAGTTACTTATTTAGTTATTTCAATAATTAAGTGGTTATTGTACTAACTGAAGTAATATTTTTAAGAAAGCCTTTTCTTGCATTCCGATTCCAAAGTCAAATGAAATGACAAATTTGACAATCTTTCCTAAAGTTTGAGAGTTGCTCTGCAAATAGAAGAAAATAAGAGAAAAAAACATTGCTTTGAAGAGTTTTCAAATAAATTTGCAAAAAAAAGTAATCAATCTTGAGAGCGTTGACAAAGCAGGTGGGAAAATAAAATATAATAGGTAGGTATATTATGTATTTTTCGGCACACACTCACTAAAATTACCGGCAAATCGAATTCCTTCAGTTGAAAAATTGGTCTGTATCTGAAAAATAAAAAAAAGAGGTTACATCGGCATTGAGTCCTTTGTGCGGGAGTCGCGCGGCCGTAAAATTGGAAAAGGTGATGCAATGGGAAATCCTTTTAGATTAGACTGTGTTGCCTTTCCTCCACATATGCTTTTGATTAGAAAGCCATTTTGAAAATCCCATATTTGATTGAAAATGTCGGGCGAGCGGCTAAAGTGATTTGTACTTTACTGCACTGTTGTATACATTCGGTTTCACATTACTCAATACAGTTGGGCATTTCTATGGAGTTATTCGATCACACATATATTATAAATTGACCCACTGGACAAATTGGAAGGACGTCATTTTTTTTAAATTTGGTAGAAGACATTTTTCCGTACTCGGAACCAATTACGCGAAGAGGATAGTCAAAAACTCTTTCCATTACCGCGGAAAGCGACTCGGTCCAAGTAAACGACAACCACAATTATATGTCACGCGCAAACATTTTTTTAAATTCATATTCACCCTGTTACGGTTATATATCCACCATCCACCACAGGGCTGTTTTAAGAGTATAAGGCTCTTCTTTCAGTCCCGATTTGACCTACACATTTGTGCTTCGCATATCCGTTGATAATATAATGCTCCGCATCTGGGACAATTGGCATAACCTAACCTAACCTAACCTAATAGTGAGAACACTATTTTTCAAGAGTGGATCATATTCACCCTATAGCATTTCAAATTTTACACATTTAGGCCCGGTTTCTTCAAGTCGTGTTAAATCTGGAGCTAGTGTCACTCGGCGATTTGTGCGCCAAATGCGTTTCTTCAAGATTTAGCTCGAGCTGCCAACTTTCAAAATCCAGCTAGCCGATATCCAGGTGTTATAGCTTAATCTTGTGCTAGTACTATATTTCTCCATATATTCCAGTTTCGTGACGCTTCGCTTCGTCTCGAGTCGCCTTTATGCAAGTTCTCTTGAATGCTTGCAATACACACATCGGAACCGCTCGACTATAGCTTTAACACGTCTTCAAGAAACGGAATATTCGTATATGACACGAGATTCGTACAATCTATTGCCACGTAGCACACGATTTTACACGACTTGAAGAAACTGGCTCTTAGCAGAGCTGTAGTTGTGTAAAATACTTTTTTTTTAAATGATTTCAAAGATGGGCAAACAATCTTATTTGAGTCCGAGTCGGAGTGATACCACCCATATTAGAAGGCCATACAACTGGATGTTGATATATCAATATGGTTGAGCAAGTAGATGAGTTTGACAGAGGGAACAATAGTTTTCTCACTCGTAATCGTATGGTAATGTATGAACCCGAATGAAAATTATCGCTGATTTTTTTTTTCAAAGTATAGCAAGTCATAAAGACGGCTTTATCTTTGGTTTATATGGGCCTGCTAATTATTAATATTGGTATACTAGAATGAATTTTAAAATACACACAATGGAATTTTAATCGTTGAAAAAAACATACGTTTTTAATCGTTGAATAATTTTCGATAGTGAATTTATTATATTTGGTTCACCTAACAATTTATTTATAAATTATTGTATCATGATACAGTACCAGTATCAGCTGTCAGTAATAAAATGGTCGTAACTTAAACGTGTGTACCCAATGTGTGTAATTATTATTTTCACGATACTCTGCTTCCTGTTAAAATATTCTCAATTTTTTCAAGTGACCCATCTATAACGAATTTGCCCACTTGGGAGAACTCTTTTCATTTAATTCTGTCACCTGCCCAGGGCTTGTTTGGGAGTGACCTTGTATAGTATATAAGTGATTGCTTCCTACACCTTAATTTTTGTTTTTAAAAACCTTAGCTTACTACACCTTAATTCTTTCACTTTGTGTTTTAATATTTGTATCTTTTATTTTTTCTGTTGTGTAAAAAAAAGCTCATACGTTTATTGGTTTCTCATTAGGTACACGTTTAATATATGTATATTTTAAATTGGTTTATTATGTTAAGAGACAAGTGAGAGTGGTGTGTGTATATTTCTATGGGCACTGCCAATAGAGGCCGCTCGAAAAGCACTTAAACGGATTGATTCAGACCATTTACCATTCTTAAAACAAATACAAAGAGTGTGAGTGAGTGAGAGAGAGAGAGAGAGAGAGCCCTCCATTACATTACATTATAAAACCTTTTTAAAGATTTAGTGGTGACTTTGGGATTGACGGGACAAGAGGGGAGGCACTTAGTGGATTGGAGGCGAAATGGGAGTGCGATAAATTGTAATTTGATTGACGTTTCCATCATCCTATTGCCATTGATGATGATTAACATCATTGTAATAATTGTGATGGACACTCACCTCTATTGCACTATCAATTATCATATTTTAGAGATGCTCAGAGGCCACATTAATTATCTATGGTCTTTTTTAAATCATCTTTTAGATACGTATTCAAGTTAGTTAGTTATCGTGACGCCTTCCCTATTGAGGGGAGTCCCTTTATAAGGGGTTGGCCAGGCCACCTTGGCCTTTACGGGAGAATATAGTAGAGATGGTTTCCCAGGCCACCACACAGCAATGAGTAATTAAGATCTAGTTTGCTAAGCTAGATCTACCAAGTGACTCCGGTGCCGTGAATCGAACCCGGGAGTCTTCACTCACGAATCCGTCACACTAACCACTGGGCCACAAGGCGGCTCTATTCAATATTATAGTTATCATTGACTAGAGCTTGGTAGTATTAGTGTACACGCATACGAACCGCACGCACACACTGTCATTACACTATTATATTGAATACAGATTAAGATCCGTGATATGTACTCTAAGGAGTGATATGAAAATAATGCACATATATATTATCTCTAATTTTTTTATTTAACCTTGTAATTCTTAGACTGAAATTATACAATATATAGGTATTGAATAGCAAATGGGGTTAAATGGGCCTCACTGCATTTGTTTTAAATTTATGCCAATATTATTGAATATTCTAAGTTGAATAATATAACATAATATGTATTGTTTTTTACATTTTTGGACATATAACTTCAAACTGATTTTTTTATATAGATAAAAATATCGTCGGCTTTCTTTGCAGACTGTGTTGGTCCTTTTTTACCATATTTTAAAAGAGAGACAAAAACTGAAAAAAATCTGAAAGACGTTGACTATAAAAAAACCCCATATTTTTTATTAAGAAACTATATACTAGAATATTTTAAGTTGAGTATCAAAAAAAAAAAAAATGAATATCTTTCGTGGTTTTGGAATCAAACAAATAGAACTATTATTTTTTATTAATAATCGACAAAAATAAATTCTCCCCCTAAAATATTCTCAGTAAGTTCTAGTCCATTCTGTATATTTACATAAGATTTTTCAACATTTATTTATGAAACATATATAAAATGGATGCATGGGGATACGAATGATGATATTTTTCAAATAAAATTTTTTTTTTCTGAAATATTTCCAACATTTTCCTATTGAATATTCCCACTAGATTGTGTCCCAAAGTCTTACGATATAATATAAAATATACATAAGTAAAGAGCATAGTATTAGTATTATATTCTTATTAATAAAAACTTGATTGATAATGTTATTATAGGGTTACTCTGATTTCTTGAACTACCTTCTATTTCAGGCTGCAGTAGCCGCATTTTCAGGACATTTCATCAAAGTGGCCCGACTGAGGAGTCCATTAGCATTGTATAAAGCTGATCTTATATTTTTCCATGCTTCCATGGGGGATGATGATGATTGTGAGAAGGTTTCGGTAGTTAGAGCAGAGCTTGCTGACAGCTACACCGAAACACCATTATCCAACCAACATTGCCGGCATATTAATTAAGGCCTAAATCAAGTACCCACTTCAATCGAGACCAGAATTATGATGTTCTCTACCCTGACAACCCTCCATCTTAACAATCGATAATTTGCTAATACTTATGCCATCATTGCCTTCTGAAAGCGCCTCTTAATTCGACAAAAATCACTCCACAAGTTTGATGAACGTACAATGGCTACTATAAAGTTGAACGCGTTTTTAAAATTTAATTCATATTGTTATGTTATAAGATTATTCTGTTAATATCGAGTGGGTCTATCCTAATTATAGGCTGTAAAAATATTTATTTCATTCAATAACTATTTATAATTATGACGAAATCTCTAAGTAACTATATGGCAATATTATTAATTTAAATAAAATAATCAATTAGCCATGAAATCTTGCGATGATTGTTAAAAAAGCGCACCAACCGGTTACAAATTACTGTACATTTTCTTTGAAATTAAGATAATTAGATGAAATTATTCTTAATCCGTTGTTGAATTAAAATCCCCTTATATGATAAATAAGACGTTGATAATATAAATAAATTCTTACCACATGGTAACAATCTAAATGGATTTGTTTGTTTGGAGGTATTTTAAAATTCACCCTTTTCAATTTCAAATAAAAAAAATAATTATAATTGTCGGTAAAATCCAATACGCCTAAAACGATCGAGGGTTTTCTGTGAAAATAATATTCTGTATTGGTTCGGGACGAATGTGTTTTTAATTTGAAAACTTCTGTACGGTATTACGAGAGAAAGTGTGGCATAATTCATGTAATATGCAAAGTTTTCAAGGAGCCGGCAAAATAATATAATGGGCTAAATAATATATATCGCTTTAGAAAAGGGGGGCGGTGGGGGCAATAAGCTGAGACCCCCATATAAAGCATAAACCAACATAAATAACTTCAATTGTTCGGCCCTGCATTGTAGCGAACTTTAATTACAATTTGAATTAATTTCGTAATTAAAACGGAAACTTAACAGCTTTTGGACGTCGCGACGCCCGGAACTAGTTCGAGGGGAGAACGACGCCTGAAATATTGAGACCTAACTACATTTTTGATACATGTAATTTTATAAACAATTTAACACCCCATTGAAGGGAGGATCATAAATTAAATAAATTAATTATGAATTATATATTTTTTGTTCCAATAGAAATAAGTGGAAGATGCTGGTGCGGGAAGCCTTGGTTCATCACTGAACTGGAGTGCTTATGATGATGATGATGATATATTTTTTGTATCTACCACAACATTTACGTACCTTAGAAGTTCTCTCGTTTTAATTCATACATATTTTATTTTTTATAAAACAACCTTTTAATAATGAAATCACACAAAGTCGTCCACCAGGATTTAAAAAATCATTAATATGAACCAGGGAATCTAAATAAGCATAATTAATTTAAGCCATAAGGGATTATATTATATTTTCCACAATATGCTTTGTTACATATTGATGAGTTAATAACTCTTGGACTCTGACAAACTGAGGAAATTTTTGGGGGGTGGTAGTAATAAATAATATAAAAAAATATTCAAATAATAAATTCATAATTTATGACGCTACAGCATATTTGACAGAAACAGCTGATTCTAAGATGACGGCCCAAACTCGATTTATTTTATATTTAATATTGAAGTGCATCATGTATACATTTAATATAGATTTTACTAATTTGATGAATAGTGTTGTTACTATTTTTACATATACAGGGTGGAATTGAAATAACTGAAAATATTTTAGGGGTCGTAGGACATCGCAAATATAAGCAATGTTTTAAAAAATATTTTTATAATTAATCAAACAATAATTAATAATATTGACACACAACACAACAGAATACACATGTTTCAGTCACTACTGAATATTTCGCAGAAACAGCTGATTTAAAAAGTACTATTAATATTATTTCGATTTACTATTTTTATATAAATTACTAAATAATCTAATAGATAGTCCTGAGCTACTTTCATTAATAAATTTTCATACTCATAACTCTAACAGATCACATACTTTATTTTACCCATCAAACTCTATTTCTAACTATGATCAAAACTTCCCAATTCCTAGATTTCAAAATTCAGCCAACAAACTGTCACTTAATTTTAGAATTTGTACTCATTAATAATTGTTTAATTTTGTTAATATATATGTTTTTGTTTAAAATTCCTTACTCATAGAGTGTTACATATTGTTTGTTTACTTTGTTAATGTCCAATCATAGTTGACATTTAAAAAAAAAATGTTTCTATCGATATTTCAATATTGTATCAATTAATTTCTCATTACTTTGTACTAAACTATCGGCTCACGTATTTATTTTAAATATTAAAGTCAGTCCTATGTTTAATATGTGCCTTTTTTAACACTTTTTATTGTAATTTTTTTTTACTTTTGTTAAAAAGATTGTTTTTTTTGTTATTGTCATACCGACATTTTTTATCTATTTTTTTTTGTAAAAGCTCAGTTGGGCGTTAAACAAATAAATTATTAATTATTTTTTTAATTAACAACTTCTTCGTCCCACAAAAAATTCTCAGTTATTTCAAGTCCACCCTGTGTATGTATAAATATTAGGTATTCGCTGAGGCAACTTGAAACATTGAATCAAGTCTTCAGAGTGTAAGTGGATATATAAAATACAAGGAAAAATATCCATTAATGACGATGGAGAGTGAGATATTAATCCGGATTTAAAAAGAGTGGGGAAACTAATCGATGTTGATGCGTTTTAATTTTGAATAGAGTCTGAAAGCTGGAAATAGGGATGAATGAAAACAGTGGAAACGGAACGTCTCTGCTATTAAAAGATTTAGGTGAGACATTTCTAAGTGGCATTCACTTGTGTACGAGTATCTTCTTCAGGACCAGCTTTTATACTAATGGCTTCAGGGGCCAGTCTTCTTACATCATCACCTCTCAACCCTCAGAAGCGCTCCTCAATCTTCTGCTATTAATTACGCGGATAACATTTCTACTAAATAAGTTGCTTTCTTATATTTGTAGACCAAATCTGACGTCCAGACAAACACAAGACTCAAATAATAATAATATAATCTCCATTCTCACATTCAGAACAACTTACAATGGTATGATTAATGATTCGTCTTAAGTAAGCTCTTCCAGTTTCACATGAATAATAATTATTAATAAAACACTCATTTTTATTAAATCACACACATTTTTCATTGGTCATCAAATTGTATAAAAACGTGTTTTATTGATACTCAAATAATTAAATGTAAAGAATGGTACATGAAATGTAACACAACCACACATTTTCATTAATAGTCCAAGTCTGCTAGAAAACTTCGATTTCTAATTATTATTTTTAAAAGTTTGAGAATCTTGCGTATTTACTTATTAGGTGATTAACCGCCTGATTTGAATATGTAAACAAAATACGGTACAGAGTAATTTCACCCAAAGTGCACCACGCATATTGCAATACCTTGTTGACGTATACGACATTGAACTTGTGCTTGAACTAATGCGATGACATCATAAAGTTGTTTTTATTATTCTCTAATGACAACATATATTCACTCATTAACAAAACCGAAGATCTTCAAACTGTCATAATAAATTATTTTAGTGGTACTGCAGTATGATATGAGAATATAAAATGTATTTATAAATAAATAAATAATGCGAGTGTATGCAGATGACATGAAGGAAGTCGATGTTAGTTATTCATGTATTGTATGGGGGTAAATATTTCAGGAGGGGGCGGCAGGACAGCGGCCAGGGCGGGTGTATTTTAAAAGCTTTTCTTATTTCCCACCCTGGATATATGTATGTATGTATGTATAAGGGAGGTTTGTAGGTCTCCCCAAGAGACCTGTGCCTAAAAGCACTATCTCGGCTACCAAGTAACATGCCACTCTTCTAACACAGGAATCCAACCCACCACTCCACCAAAACATCTTATCGATATCTATAATGTCTCCTCCGGAAATATCTTCAAACGCACTTTTACTTCTGATAAAATGTTCCTCTCGTCCAGAATCAATCTGCAACAATTGAAAGGGGGATTGTGCTTCTAAATTATGTATAGCATGAATATTATACATACTCAATGTGTAGGGTTTGTGTCAGTTGTAAGACTTGTAAGCACATGGTTTAAATCATTCTCAATAACCTGGAATATTTATCAGGATATGACAAATACACCCACAATAGTTTGAATAGTCTATGATGAAGAATTATTTAAAATATCGAGGACTTACATATTATTATGTAATAAGTTCAAGCAGAAAAACGTCCATACATTGTGATTTTATAATATGGAAATTAGGAACAATTATAAAGATGAATTTATGTTTTGATTAAAAAAATGTAAGAAATACCTTAGGTTTAATATATTTGTGAAAAAAAAATTAAAATTGATTTTCGAACGTTTGATTCAAAGCGTCTTATACATATATTTCTTTATAATTCACTGTTTTTTATTATATGTACTTTACTTTATTTTTTATTATTATTTCAGTGTATATATGTGTTTTTGAATAATATTTATACATATTATCGTTCATGACTCTTTGTTTTTACTTTTTTTATTTGAAAAATGGTCTTATGAGCGCTTATATAAAAATAGATAATAATAAAGAATCAGTTATTTGGATAACAATTATATTTATAAATGAACACTCCGTAGGAACAAAAAAAGAGACAGAAGCATAAATTAGTGGACAAAAGTTTTTGGATGAATTGAACCAATTGATAGAAAATCAATTCTGATAAATAAATTATGCGGAAACGTGACTATATATTAATCTTATTCATTATTTCACATAGTATAACCGCTTTATATATATATATATTTTAATTATTTGATTTATGGCAATGGATATAGTTTATTTATATTTTAAATGTGCTGAATATGATACAATAATATTGATTTATTTTGTAAAAGTTACCTATGGGGATGAGAGCCCACGCCACGGGACATGGCAGAGCTTTTCATGTTTATTGCAAATGCGAAGAGCTTTTTTCTTTCACCCTGAAAAGTGTGAACCGATGTAGATATTTCACTCAAACTTGTTCTTTGTTTGTTTTTACACAATTTGAATTATTATCATATAAAATATTTTTATAATGGACTCGAAATACGCATACGCCTTTTGTGCATATATATATATATATATTTTTTCCAATCAATAACTACTTTCAGTTTAAAAAAAATAATTGGTAACTATCTGGCAATATTGTGAATATATTTAAATTAAAATTAAATAAGCGATTAATGTTAAAATCTTTCGGTGAATGGTAAAAAATGCATGTATAATACTATTACAATTAACTCCATTGTCAGATAATGTTAAGTCCAGCAATGATATTTTAAATATTAGTCTGTTCTACAATAAATTGTATGATTTTTTTGCCCAGATATATTCCATGTTATTTATTTAATAGAATATTGTAAGAGCTTTTTTAAAGAGTAGACAAAAAAAATGTTGCGCAAATAAGAAAAGTAAATTATAGTATTATATATAAAAAACAGAGTAAAATAAAGTAAAGTGTAAGAAGCAATTTTTTATGTATTCATATAAGGTAGCTAGCTACTACACAAGCCCTATAAGGCGGCAGAATTCGTGGAAAAGAGATCACCAAAGAAGTCGTTCAAAGGAGAATGGACAAGGTGTTATTGAATGTTATTAATATTATTAAGAAAAACGTTTGAAAAAGCAAAAAAAAGCCAATGAAATACAGCTTTCAATAAATTTCTATATCAAAATAATGATGTTTTCAGTCTCTTTTGAGAAATTTGAGGTTTTCAATTTATAAAATTTTGCTTATTCCTGAATTGATATTGCGGTGAGTGAATAAAGTAGTATTCGAAAACAAAACTGGAAGAAAGAGGCTTAAGTGCGAAGTTTCAAGAACACACGGAATATAGTATAAGAGCTTGAAAGCGATATGTTTGTACATATTTAAAAAAATAAATAATAACTAATTAATCGAGTATACATAGTTTAAAATAGTGGATTTTTTGTTAAATATGGCGATGAGTATTGAGGGCCACACATGAAGTACACGAGTTAAAAGCCTCGAACAATGGGAAACTCGCTTCCATTTGGCATTCATACATAATGAATAGAGCTGGGAATGCCATATTCCCGTTATTATCATACCACTCTCTATTATTGATAAAGAATTTTATATACCAAGGTTTTAATGCCCGCCAAGTCTAGCAGAGTGCTGAAATTATGGCAGCCATTTCGACGCATTGAGAGGCTTTCAATCGGAACGGTCGGACTTTTCAATAAAAATAATATATTAATTATCATAAAATAATTCCCCATTGCATTGTGTGTTTGATATTTAAAATATATCAATCTATACCACAGAACTTATGTTTATAAGAAAAACCATACTGGAGTAATATGAAAAATTTAAGACTATAAAAGAGAGTGGGAAGAAAAACATAAGTTAGCTTAGACAGAAGAGTGTGTTTTTTTCATACTTAGTTTCATTATAACTACCGCAACAGCTTAAGGGATAATGATAAAAACAATGAATTGATCGGCTGGAAGATCGAGAATAATATATATAAAATCCCCATCGATCTTCTCGATCCAACTTTACTCTGATTTCCTGGATTTTAAGGTGAATACTGAGGCAATTAATGAATTGGACAGAGCCGACATGACATTTTTAATAATAAATTAACACAATGTTTTACCTAAACGAAATATAATATTAGAAAATCGACGTTATATTAATAAAATAAATAAATAAAGAATAAGATTCTTTATAATCCGAGGGTTGAATAGTGAGTTTATATTTAAATTAATAAATTTAACAGAAAGTTGTGTACATAAGGTTAGGTTTGTTTAAATACCTAGTTTTCTGTTAGAATAGATTATTAAATACATTTTTTAATATTAATTGGATATCGGGAATAATGGATTCAGGTCTAGTTTACTCTTTATTTGTGATATTTGTAGAGCATAATTTAGACTACTAATTTACATACCAAACAATATTACCAAGAGTTATTGTAAAGTTTGACATTTTACAAATATAAAAAACAAAAAGTAGAGTAGACCTGAAGAGAAAAAAAATGAATACGATTGACAGATCTGGAATAATATTAATAAAATCCCAGGTTTACCCTCTAAACGACCCAAATTAACCATGGATTTTATTGTTAACTTAATGCATGGGCTAACATAATAAAATGGAGTAGATTGTATAGAAAATCATGAATTTAGAAAAAATAAAGGAGGAAATTGTTACCATTGACAAATATAAAAAAAAGGTTTTTTCAGGTATTTGTTATGAATATACGTATTTGGCTAGGATGGAAATCACAATAATTACAATATTATGATTTTAAGTTAAAAACTAATTACGACTGGGAGATCGGGCATCCCGATCGATCGTCTAATCCAGATTTACTCCGATTTCCTGTATTGTAAGGTGAATACTCATTCTTAAGTCGATGACCTGTGTAACTAGTAATAGTAAAGATCACCGACAGACAATGAATTAACACCTTGTTGTGTCTAAAAACCAAAATTCTTCTTATATAAATAAATAAATGTATATTTCTGCAATATATTTTATGTAGTTCAATGATTTTAAGGGATGTTGCTATTTTGGGTTGATTTATATAAATTCAACATACAATTCAGAAAATCAGGATAGGCTTGTATTGAAATGATGGATAGTTTATACATTACCATAAAATTGTACCTAGATATGTAGGTATTTATTCCTTGTAATTAAAATCCAGATCGATCGTCTTGATCCAGGTTTACTCTGATTTTCTGTACTGTAAGATAAATACTGATTATTAAGTCGGTGACCTGTGTAACTAGTAATAGTTAAGATCACCGACAGACACTGAATCGACACCTTGTTGTGTAAATTTAACAAATTTATTTTAAAATGCCATATTCTTACGTAATAATATACCAGGAAATAAACAATTGTTTTAATAAAATCTTATTATTTATAAGAATGTGTGCTTATTAACGTTCTTCAATGGTGTAGTTAAATGATTTTAAGGGATGTTGCTATTTTGGGTTGATTTATATAAATTTAACATACAATTCAGAAAATCAGGATAGGCTTGTATTGAAATGATGGATAGTTTACCCATTACTATAAAATTGTACCTAAATATGTAGGTATTTATTCCTTGTAATTAAAATCCCGATCGATCGTCTTGATCCAGGTTTTCTATGATTTTCTTTATTGTAAGGTAAATACTGATTATTGGGTCGGTGACCTGTGTAACTAGTAATAGTTAAGAAAGTCAGACGATGGATTAACACGTTGTTGTGTCTAAAAAACCTTCCCAAAATGGCTGTTTGTAGTATTATCTTAAGTTCACTTGTTTAAAAGATGGCGAGTATTATTCGAGGAAGGCTTTTAGCGCACATGGTATGTGAATAGATACACGAAATGCCACTTTCGGATGTTAATACATATTTTTATTTGAAGTAGTGGCTGTGTTGGCTATCCGGGTAAAAGCCTTATAGAGGTGTACGTTATAAGAGAGCAGATTCATTCATTCTATGAGGGTAATGCAGGCTCCATTAAGTAAATGCACATCCTACATCATGCACTTTGTGCCTCATCTAATATTGAAACAATTTGCGTATCCGATACTCTCTACAATTATACACATCTGATAATAAAATATTGCGTGCGAACTTTTCAAAACCAGACATTGCTTTTAGTGAAAACACACGACAATATGGTTGGTTGGTTAGTACGAGTGCTAAATCTGGTTACTGCTATTCGATACACATCTCTAATACATTCACATTACTACGATAATTACTCTATTTTAATTAACAATCGTACCGTGTCGTGCACACCCTGTTATTTCATTTCTAAAGCGTATCACGGTAATGCTATTGTGGTGTGGTGTTTTTTTTTTGCAATTTTATAATCGATATTGAAGTCTTCTAGTGGTTTATCAAGTAAATATTTATTTATTTATTTTATTTTATTTTATTTTATTTTATTTTATTTTATTTTATTTTATTTTATTTTATTTATTTATTTTATTTTATTTTATTTACGCTCCAAAGAGCTTTTTTTTATTTATAGAAAGGGTCTTTTTGAGAGGGTTTTTTATACACAACAACGTGATAATTGTCTGTCACTGTCACACAGCTCACCGACAGAGCGGCTCTGCCCGACTTAATAATCGCTTCAGTATTTACCTTACAATCCAGGAAATCAGAGTAAACCTGGATCAAGACGATCGATCGGGATTTTATTAATATTATTCCCGATCTCCCAGTCGTAATAACCGATCAAATCAATTTTAAAAATTCTTGACTTGAGTGGGATTCGAACCTATGACCACAGTATTAGTAGCCACGCGTCTTATCCCCTGAGCTATCACACTGGTTAATAAATTAATAGATTTTTTTACATGGATCAATTCTACAGTAAATTATTATTCATATGAAAATTAAATTATGATTAATTTATTTAGAATTCCACGTTTACTAACTAATAAATATTACTGTATTTTCTAATTTCCCAAATAGCGTATTTTCTCGTTTTAGTCGTATTCATTCAAAAATTGGAAAGTTATTTTTTTATTACATATTAATGATACAAATCAATTAGATTGAGAGAGTAGATAATTACGTGATTTTAGAATAAATACATACACCATTGAAGAACGTTAATAAGCACACATTCTCATAAATAATAAGATTTTATTAAAACAATTGTTTATTTCCTGGTATATTATTACGTAAGAATATGGCATTTTAAAATAAATTAGTCAATTCAGTGTCTGTCGGTAATCTTAACTATTACTAGTTACACAGGTCACCGACTTAATAATCAGTATTTACCTTATAATACAGGAAATCAGAGTAGACCTGGATCAAGACGATCGATCGGGATTTTGTTAAAATTATTCCCGATCTCTCAGTCGTAATAACCGATCTAATAATTTGTTTTACTTGAGTTAATGAGTTGAGTTAAACAATGGTCATGTTTGTTTTATAGCTATAATTTTTTCACTTATTTATTTCTATAAATGCTTTTTCTATGGCATTAAGTTTTAAATGCTCTTCTTCTTTCTGTTATTTTTTTCTGCTCTTATTTTTTATAATATTTTTATTTTTATTACTGTCATGAATTGAATGGGTAATATTATAAATAAATAAGATCATCGAAAGACAATAAATTAACTCGTTGTTATATCTAAAAAAACAAAATTTGTAAAAAGACCCTCGAGATTTTTTTAAATAAATTATAATTTGATTAACATTTACACATATATTTATACCTATATATATAAGCTTCTTGTTTAGTTCTTGGATTGCTGATGATGATTAAAATTGGATTAGTATTAGTCTGAATCGATATTTAAGAATGCAACCAATATTTACATTTATTTAATAAAAAAATGCTTAGCTTGAATAAGTTCACAATTTTTAATTAATAACATTTTAAGGTTTAGGATATCGCATGTTTTTTTTTACTTTGATAATAATATTAATTGTAATAATAAGCCGCTACCAATCTATATTAAACCAAATATGTTTATAGTATAAACGATATAATTATTTTTTAACCATTTAGTAGGGTGAAATTCTACTTTAATTTCTCTTCTAATTTGTTGAACTTCATCCTGTATCCTGTTTGATTTATTTTTGTTGTTTTATATTCCTAACTTTCGTTCATTATTTATTACAATTTATATTATTAAGGGTCAATTAGCTAGGTATTTAAGACTAAGAATAAAATAAATAAATAAAAATTATAAATATACGAGCTCGAATGTCAAGCAGTTAGTTAAGTTAATGTATGTGGACCGTTTAGAGTTAAAAGCATTTCCTACATTCTATAAGAGAGCATAAGACGGATCGCGCTTCGGATTCGTTTCAGCGGAAAATATTTAGTATTGGATGCAATCCAAGATGTCTTTTCCATTGGTTTTAATGTAAGATTTATGTGGAACCATTAAATACACCGCAGAATTGAAACTAAGGACTTCCAACACATAAAACTTCTTTCTATTCAATGCAACTGCATGCCCGACTCGATGAAGTATTAACCAACTTTCAATTGAATTTCAAATACATTTTGAGTGCACACTTTATTTTATCTGTATCGTTCGGAAAACAATCAAACATATTGATAAAGTATGATGACCATTAAATAATATCACGTATAATTTATGTTTAAAGGCGGAGTATTTATATATTTTACTACAGTGCAGTGACAACCAAATAATATTGGAAAGGGAATTGTTATATCGTAAAATAATATATAATTGGGATATCGGAAATAATATTAATAAAATCCCGATCGATCGTCTCGATCCAGGTTTACTCTGATTTCCTGTATTGTAAGGTGAATACTCATTATTTGGTCGGTGACCTCTGTAACTAGTAATAGTTAAGATCACCGACAGACGATTAATTAACACCTTGTTGTGTCTAAAAACCAAAAATCTTCTTATATAAATAAATAAATATATATTTATGCAATATATTTTATGTAGTTAAATGATTTTAAGGGATGTTGCTATTTTGGGTTGATTTATATAAATTCAACATACAATTCAGAAAATCAGGATAGGCTTATATTGAAATGATGGATAGTTTATCTATTACTATAAAATTGTAGCTAGATATGTAGGTATTTATTCTTTGTAATTAAAATCCCGATCGATCGTCTTGATCCAGGTTTCCAGGATCCAACACCTTGTTGTGTCTAAAAAATTTTCTATATAAATAAATAAAATAATATTTATTTTAAAATAAATGCTTGCTATTTTTGGTTGAGTTCTATACATTCAGCATACGATTCAGGCAATAAGGATAGATTTGGATTGACACGATGGATAGTTTATCCATTACCGTGAAGTTTAACCTAGGTATTTATTTAACTTCTCTAAAAATAAATACTTATTATATTTGTCCAAGGTGTGTTTATGCTATATGTACGTAAGGGTCTTTCAAATATTCTGTGCAGATTGAGTAGAAAAACAGTTCTTTTTAAATTTAAAATATAATATAAAAATCAATCAACGTTTATTTGATTGAGATAAAAAAATAAACAGTTCTAAACTGAATTCAATAAAATGAGATATATTAACCATGTAATTATTCTATTATATTTATTATAATAATTCGATGAAAAGTGCATACGCTACGAATGCGAAACGGATTGATAAATATTAGCATTTTATTGAAAAAAATAAATAAATAAATATCTAGATATTGAATGAGTATATTTAACATAAAATAAAATAGAGCAATTAGTAAAAAAATCTTGCGGTAAATGATTAAAAACATCTTACTATCGGTATATAAATCAAATAATTATAAGTTTAACTGAAAAACTAATCCCTAGCACAATATACTGTAATTATGATTTTTTTAAATTATTTTAATACGATTAAATATGCTTAAAGATAGAAGGGCATAAATAAACCCTTTCAAGTGCAGCCGGGTTTATAATTCGGAGTTTGCGTTGGCTGTGAGGCAATCTTAGCCGCCTTGTGATTCGAATCTCAATTGAATAAGAGAAGAATGGAGATAGAAAGAAGGGATAGGATAGAATAGAGTAGATTAGAATGGAGGTCCTTTATAGTGTTTATATTTGTGTGTTTTCCTGTTGGTAGCAATCGGAAACAGTTTTCACGGTGTGCTTATCAATTACACACTCGACTACCCATTCAATACTGACAACCAATGAACCGCTACAAAATAATACCTACACATTTGCGACTGTTTCACTTACAACATTATAACTTTGACCGATTAATGTTTGGGGGATGTTAAATGGGGATAAAATATGATTTGGCCAAGTTGAGATGTACTGCTGTGAGCAAGGAGCAGAGCAAACCCAAGCTATTCACAAAAAATATTATAAATATACATCATTAGATTTTTTATTCCTTCACAAATAAATAAATTTATTGGGAATTTCCACATAATTCAATATACGATTCAGTTGCTTTTTTTAATAAATTTTTAAATATTTTTCATCAGAAGGAAAAAATCACAAAAATTCACCATGTGAGTTTTTTTTTTTTTGAGTGTGATTTGTATCATGTAAAGTAGATTACGCGAATTTCATAAATCGTGTGATGATTTAAAAAAAAAATAATATTATTATTATTTTTTATTTCAGAGGGACAGATAATAAACTGTTCAATCTGTCCCTCTCTATGTTTACGGAGAGCGTGCACAAATTTTATCTTTATCCTTTTCTTCTTCTTTTAATTTATTATTGAGTTTTATTATCTTTACTTCTCTTTCATGTTCTATCTGACGAGTGCTGCACTATCATCACTGCGACTTGGGATCTCCCGTAATGCTCTAGTGGTACTGCAGTATGATATAATAATATATGTATGTATATAAATAAAATTTCTAAATGACCGGTAGTATGTTTCTCTGATTGATTAATAATAAAATTCAAATTAAATTGTCCAATATATATATATATATATATATATATATATATATATATATATATATATATATATATATATATTATTCATAATTATATTATTGTTTATTGTGTTAACCTAATAAAAAATTAATATAATTTTTCCCTGCTTTACTTTTTTCCGCGATTGTTGGTTCGCGTATGTATATATATTTTAAAAATATTTATTTAAATATTTTAAATCGAAACTGATATGTTTCACAAAGCGAGGTGGGAATTTTTCACCAAAACAGTCGGCGTGTACGAGATTCAATATCTTTAAATGGGACACTTGGAGTGTGAAACTGAGAATATTCCACATCAGCAGTGACACAAACTCAACAAATATAGCTTTCTCATATATTAGAGTACCTAATGTAGTTGCATAAGGAGTGAATGTGGTTATTGGTAGGCTTTGTTGATTAGTAACGCTTCGAGTGGAGGTGTCAAAGGTCCTTCTCCTTACACCACGGAAATTGGTTTCTCTCAAAGCCATACACTTCAACAGCCAACTGAAAAATGACGAGACACACTTCCAATATCTTCGTACCTTCACATACAAAAATAAGCTTTATTATATTGTATTATATTTTTACAGTGAGATAGAGGGTTATACTTCTTTTTTAAAACTATTATTATTAAGAGAAAACAGTCGTCTGGAATACCAGAGAACCTACATCTCTGATGAGCTTTCTTTGAGAGGTGATTTTAACTATTACTAGTTACACAGGTCACCTACTTAATAATCAGTATTTACCTTACAGTACAGAAAATCCGAGTAAACCTGGATCAAGACGATCGGGATTTTAATTAAAAGAATTAAATACCTACATATTTAGATACAATTTTATAGTAATAGGTAAACTATCCATAATTTCAATACAAGCATATCCTGATTTTCTGAATTGTATGTTAAATTTATATAAATCAACTCAAAATAGCAACATCCCTTAAAATCCTTTAACCACATAAAATTTATTGCATAAATATACATTTATTTATTTATATAAGAAGAATTTTGGTTTTTAGACACAACAACGTGTTAATTGTCTATTGGTGATCTTAACTATTACTAGTTACACAGGTCACCGACTTAATAATCAGTATTTACCTTTCAATACAGGAAATCAGTGTAAACCTGTATCAAGATGATCGATCGGGATTTTTTTATTAATATTATTCCCGATCTCCCAGTCGTAATAACCGATCAAATCAATTTAAAAAATCTTGACTTGAGCGGGATTTGAACCCATGACCACAGTATTTGGAGCCACGCTTCTTATCCTCTGAGCTATTACGCTGGTATCTGACATTTTTAATAATTTACACGTCTAAAATTTGTGAGCATTTATGATGCTTTTTATATTAAAACCCTCTTCCATGGTATCACACCTGAATGAAGCATGGTCTTCGATTATTTATTTATTTATAATAATAAATATATATTTGCGGAGATACGAGAAGCAACAACGAGCACTCATGTCTGTGCCGCGCTTGATAACTCACTCACTTATTTTATATTATTAATAATTATTAGTTCGCATTATTTAGTCATTGATGGTGTTCCATAGTGATTATGTTAGTAGTTCAGCATTCCCCTTTTCCTTCAGTCAAGTAAGTGTCCCAACAACATTCAAGCCAATCACAAACTTCAAACTTAGACCCTTTTATAGTCTCCAAAACCACCACTACTAGTTACCCACTTCTTGAGGCTCTCAATCAAAGTGCCTTATTATCCTATAATCAATACAGAATGTGACTTCGACAGTTTGCCATTATACACTGTTAAGTTTTCATATTAAGATTAGATACCAAACATGTTTGAGCAATTTATAAATAGTTATTTAATAAAAATAATATTTATATATACGCCTCGCCTATATGTGCTTTTTGGGAAGGTTTTTCAAAATAAGTTTTTTTAGACACAACGACGTGTTAATTAATTGTCTGCCGGTGATCTTAACTATTACTAGTTACACAGATCACCGACTTAATAATCAGTATTTACTTTACAATACAGCAAATAAGAGTAAACCTGGATCAAGACGATTGATGGGGATTTTATTAATATTATACCAGATCTTTCAATCGTAATAATTTTTTCACTTCAGGTAAACTATAATCTTTGTTTTTTTTATGTTTGTAGAATGCCAATATCTATTATAAATCTTGGTGATATTGTAACAGGTAATATGAAATTTTAACTGTTTGGTTTGTAAATTAGTTGTCTAAAATTTGCTCTACAAATAAAGAATATAGTAGCCTTGAAACCATTATCCCCTTTCAATTATATAAATATATAATAAATTATTTTATAAATTATCATTAAAAATTGTAAATAAACTATAAATGCTCTGTTAAATTTATTATTTTAAATATAAACCTACCTATCTTAAACTTTTCAACCAACTAATTAAAAAAAATCTCATTCTTTATTTATTTATTTTATTTGTAGACCCCAGAATTTGGTCTAGATGAAACATTGTGTTCATTAATTTGATCCAATTTACATACCTATTATTACAAATCATAAGCAGGGCGGCTCTGTCAGACTCTTTAATCACCTCAGTATTCACCTTATTATCCAAGAAATAAGAGTAAACCTGGATCGATAGGGATTCTATTCCTGATCTCCCAGTCGCAATATGTGATCAAATACTTTTTCTTAAATTATTCAAATAGAATTTGAACCATTGAACACAGTATTGGTTGCAACGTGCCTTATCTCTATTATATTTTTAAAGATTTTTAATTAGTTCTAGGTAATTCGTCGTTGCTCATTAAATTTTGTGATTTTTTTTAATTTATCTTCAAATATTTTTTTGACTATTTTTGAGATATAATTACCTTACATTAAATAAAAATAAATAATGCATAATTTTTAAATATCATAGATAAAATCTAAAAAAAATATTTATATACACATTTTATTGTTGTGTTTATTTATTCATGGTTCAAACCATCCAAGTTTTATTTAAATTAATCGGTAATTTATTTAACAGACATAATAACCGTTGAGCGATTTTAATAAAATTTACATTAAGACAATGGAATCAACGTATTATTGTATTTAAACAGGTCTATTTAACCACGTGTTGGTTGAAATTAAGGTAACACGAGCCGCAAATTTCCCTAATTAGTGAAAAAAAAATTTTTGTTGGCAAACAGTTTACAACAACAATGGTTAAATTATTATAATTGCGAAAGTAAGCCGAGCAGGTTCAGACTTCATATAAATTATGATTGCAAGAATGTTAAATGCAAATGAATCGAATATAGAATTAGTTCGATACATTGGTTAGAGCAGAGTTATCTTGACTGTAATGATTTGTTTATAATGCGTGTTGTTTCATATAAAATATGCAGGCATCCGAGTACAAATGCCCTTTTAAATACTATATTTTATATGGCGTGTTTGTAATTAAGTGGTCGATTCGTGGCTCAACTGTATTATACTTACAAAACATGATAATCCATTCAATTAAAAGTGAGTTATTCATGGACTCAATGACGGATCATTTAATATCTCATAACAAGAATAAATATTATTATCTCCACTTTAAAAAAGAAATCTAACGTACTACCAGTTAACCCTGCCATTATTACCATTATGATTATCAAGCCTACATTGCTTAATCTTGGGATTCCTAGGCGTTCGTCGTAGTAATCGTACACCGTAAAGACGGTAATATGGAGATGCTTTGCTGTAATTTTGATCGTTTTTTTGTTAATTAGAGCCTCGCCCGAGGCTCACAAGAGAAGTTAACCAACAAAAAACCGATCATAAGTGTAGCTAAGTAACTCTACTCTTGTATTTACGGTGACGTATGCCTGGGAATCCATAACTTTAGATATACATATACGGAAGCACTTGCTTAAAATAAACAATGAAAACTTAACCCAACCCATAGGTAAATAATATTATTAAATATATAATTAAAAAGAGCCGCCTTGTGGCCCAGTGGTTAGTGTAACGGATTCGTGAGTGAAGACTCCCGGGTTTGATTCACGGCACCGGAGTCACTTGGTAGATCTAGCTTAGCAAACTAGATCTTAAGTACTCATTGCTGTGTGGTGGCCTGGGAAACCATCTCTACTATATTCTCCTGTAAAGGCCTGGCCAACCCCTTATAAAGGGACTCCCGTCAATAGGGAAGGCGTCACGGTAAAAAAATAAAAAATTGAAAAAATACCTCAACGGTATGAAGCGAAACACAATGGTGAGTCATTACATTGAAACTTTATTTGTTAAATATAGATGTCACTGTATACATTATTGGTTGCGCACTCTGCTAAATGTTAGAATAATATGCCATAAACGTTTAGAATTCGTAGTAATTATTATAATTTTGTAATACCAATACATTATTCTCGTTTGTTTTAAGTTCACCTATTATAGTAGTAATGTTAGTAGTGATGTTAATGCATCACTCATCAGTTGGAATATGAAACAAAAAAAGTATTAAAAAGAAAAAAAAATAATAAGGGAAGAAGAAAAGCATATAAAAGATGTTACAATGAGAAAGCGCATGCTCTCCATAAAACATAGGATATCTTTTTTTGAAAAATAAATGTGAATATCAATTGCTGATTTATCAGGAATTGTCAAATATTGATTCATACTAAAATTTACTCATTATAGATAAAATTGCAACACCATGAACTGTGAGTTTTTATTATAGATGTCAATGTATACAATATTGGTTGTGCACTCTGCTAAATGTTATAATAATTTATTGTTATTTTATTAGGTATAGATATATATTTATAATCTAGTTGGTTTATATTTTTATAAAATGGTTATAATAATACACTATATTTCAATGGGTTGTTAACACAAAAACGTAAATACAAAAATCCAGTAATGAGAAGTTTATCAATATCTTATTATAATAAAAGCTAATTTCAATATCAAACATAAATAATGTTCGCACCAAAATATTCAATAATATATTATACAAATAATTGGTTTTCTCCTCGCCTTGTAGACTATAGATTTGTAGATCTCTTTTGTGTTAATACCACATTAGATATCGCATTGCATATAAGTAAGTCATGTAAACCCGTGTATTGTCGCACTATTCTCTAAAGGAATAAATGTGTCTCCCTTACTCAACGCGTTACTGAGAGTGGTTGTGTCAATACTTTGGCGATTAAAACGTAATAATATTTTAAACGTCTTAAAGAAGTAGTGTTTGGTAAAAAGTGAGGCTAGATGTATTTGAGTGTATGTTTGAGTCCATATGACATGTAGTAACAATGCATTTACCCATTTTACTATGAAATATAACTGAAGATATGAAGAGAGATGTTTACAGTATAATGTTTGCCAGGTAACTCATGTTTTTGGCTACTTGATACACCTGAACTAAACACGAATTTAGCCACTCATGAGATATCTTATGTTTATATCTATGGTTTATTATTAATTGTTTGCTATGAAAACTGTTTCTGAATGGTGTACATTTAATATTGATTGGATGATAGTGTATTGAAGCGCTTCGGTAGCATGTTCTGCTTTAACGAGGTGTATTCTACAGAAGTGTGTATAATTAGTGTAGTTTAAGTAATTAAAGCAAACAATCTGTATGAAGAGAAACAGTACTATGGCTGTCTGTTTGCCTACTTTAAGATCATCAGATAAACTCTAATGCAACGCCTGCATTTCCACTACAACCATCACTATGCTGCGTCCGGTGACAGGACGACCATGCAAATTATTTTATTTAATTGCATCTCAGTAAGACATACATCACAATTGTAAATATACACTGTGCTTAAATATAAACATATCTGTATTATTCATATTTATAAAAAATATGTTAATTTTAACTCATTGACGGTAATGGCGATTATAGCCGTTTAACAATAAATATTTGATTGTTTTAGGATTGTCATCATTTTTATCTATTACCGGTACCCACCCTGTTTATCTGATAATTATCGAAAATATTAGAATGTATTCAATATAATAGTGTCATGAGATTGTATATGAATAGAGCTGGTGTACACTAATACTACCAAGCTCTATTTGGCCAGATCTATTCTGTCGCTTGTGTCACTATAAAAAATATATCCTGTATCTGTATCCGACAAAAACACGTAATTTTAACTAATTTTGAAAGTTTTCACTAGATGTGAAAGAGATAGCAACATAAGAATATTTTTTATTAATTTTAATATGTATGAAACATTTAACTGAATGTGGTAAAATGACACACAGTTATTGTTAGAAATTTCTTATTTAACAATTGTCAGTGAACATGTTAATAGACTTATATGAATCTGAATAAAATATCACAGATGAATAAGTAATCAAATATGTATAATATTTTTGTGATATAATGAAAATATATCGTTATTTTTGTCTAGTTTTTACGGGGATTTTTTAATAATTGATATTTATCTTCTGTTAGAAATGTAGGAATCTACAGTGAGAATCGATTGATCTCAACCGATTCAATTATTTGTGACTTTAAGTCTATAGCCGAAAATGTTTTTATTTAAGCTAGGTGTTAGTTTGACTATAGTATAATTGCCTTCCTTATAATACATTTAAGATTTTTAAAATATACATCGGGTAAATATGTATATTTATATGATATTCTGGAGATTTTATATTTTTTAAAAACCATCAATTTAGGATTTGAATGCTGCCGAGTAATACAATTTTAATAGTTCAGACTTGTAATCGATTAAATTGAATTTTTTTTAAATGGCGTCGTCCTTTGAACGGACAGAGAGTAGATGGCAACAATATGTACAATAGATAGGACTAATTGTGGGTATAATGTTCATTATATGCCTATTCATCAAGTCATATCCCCATTGTCTTCACCAACAATAAATAATTGGCATTTATAACGAGTGAATTATGCCAAAGATATAATGAAAAATCCTTAAAAAAAATACTTTTGTTATAACAATAATTTATACAAGGTGTCGATAATCAATACAATCAATTTGTATTGTAGCTTCTTGGAATGAATTATAATTATGTAAATATGTTCGATAAATCATAAAAAATATTTTCTAATTGAGACACGCGAATTATTTAAACAATTTGACACCTAAACACCTGTACAGCTGGTTTTATTGATAAAAGAGCTTGTACAAAGTCTGCCACTTGTTTGATTTTTACATGTTAAACTTATTTGTCTAAAATTACATCTCCCTCGTTGATGTGTGCGTATTTTTAAAACTATTTGATGTTTTTAATTAGGGCCTAATTATTCAAGGAGAGTGCCTAATTAGTGCATTGAGACGACATGAAGCGCGTGTAATTTGTCTTGAATTATGACCCACAAGAATAGACTTGAGATGACTTTATTATAAAAAAATGTGCTTAATTCCAATTTTTGTAAACATGTAGAGGTTGGAAAAATTATAAATATTTTTAAAAATCCTGATGGTGGCTACCATATTTTCAAGACTGCTCTCCTAGACTTTCCAGTCAAAAGAAATAATTACAAATTGTTAATTCGATGTGACCATACTTCTATTGTTTAAGAGAACAATCTTTTATCTCGATGCTTAAAAGTATCAAAATTAATGTTATAAACTTATTATTGAAATATGTATTTTCCCAAGAAAATCATAATAAAATAAATTCCCCCAAGCAAACAGTTATTTTTTTATGGAAATAAATTTATATGTGACATTATCAATCACTAGCATCAATATTCGATAAAAACAATTTTCAGGTAAATTTGCTGTTTTCGTCACTATCTATGTAACACTCAAAATCTATATCAAAAGTATTTTTTTAAATATAAAATTTTATATAAAGTATATATATAATAAATATCAGACCGCGATACCAAAGGAGCCATGGAGGGACCGCAGTTCTAATCGATAATAAAAATAGAGACGAAAAAACATTAGAAGGCTTAGAAAAAAAAAACATAAGACCTGTAATGAATGATTTATAGGATATAAAGAGAGAAAATTTTCTAACAAATATTATATAAAATCATTTTTCGCAGTCAAATAACAATAAAAGTCGTTTTAATTATGTAATTATGGTGCTTTGTGTAAATATTAGAGAGCTATAATAAACAAATAACCAAACAATATTATAAAGGAAATCGTTGCAGAGCTCGAACACGTCAAAACGCTACATCACAACCACTTGGACTATTACATATTTACTAAGCATGGAAAAATCTGGCCTAAATGATAGCCAACCCTATATGTTTGTACTAAAATATTCAATTATATATTACAATAAAGAAACTCAGAAAACTGTTTGTATTTATCTAGTAGATATGTATTTGACAATTGATTTTATCATTGTGTTATTTAATTGTATTTGTTTTAAATAGAATTTAATATAATAATGTAGGAAACTGGGTGGCAAGAAACACCTAATTACTGACTAAACCTGTAACTGTAAACACGGTCCTGTCTAATTGCCGATGCACATTCACTTCTGTTTGATTATACTCGCCTTGTTTAACTACTCGTCTTATAATTTATTTAATTACAAAACATAATTTCAAAAGCCTCACAAATATCTCATCTATACACAGGTACATATTTTCACCAACCTCGTTACTGAAATAATTAATTAAAATGTGAAGATTGAGCACTTCTGAGATTCGGTGTTAATTAGACTTGGTCCATACACGTGTTGTTCTTTCAGGAGCAGGTGTACTGAAACTTCAGCATGCCCCATTTACTTATTCGCAGAGTATGTGTTGTTCTAGAATGTAAAAATAATATTTACATTTTTTTGTGATATTGCATGCGAGTGTTTTTAATTAGCGGACACGTGTTTGAAGTTTTTTTTCGACTGTTAGTATATTTTCAAAAATAAATTTTAAGATTTTGATTACTAATTGGGTGAACAACTTTGGCAGAGCAACTTGTGAATCAATCACAGTCTTCAATTCACTTTCGGGCTCCATTGATACTGCTAATGAGCTAATTATGTTCCCTTCCAGAATAGATAAATTAATAAAGGATGGCTAATTTAAATTTAATTAAGTAAACGGGTAAAGTGGGTATTTATTAACTTTGCAAACAGTATTTTAAATATATCATTTATTTACCTCGCAATTTGTGAAGGATTATTTCTATTTAATAGATCTTGTTCGAATTCAATATAAAATTTTGTAACTAGAGCCAGGAACAATTTATTGAATTTTTGGGTGAATATAAAAGCGATTATTAAGTCGGTTATATTCAAAGCTCGACCAAGAGGCTGAAAAAACAGGTTTTCAATTGCTAACAATTGTAGAGCACTGCTCGCATTACATTTTAATATACATATTGCTTTATTATTATGTAAAATGTATTATTTTATTTGAATATTATTAAATTAATAGATTAAAATTACTATTTTTTGAATTTGCATTCAACTTTAAAGTTTGTATCATAAATATTATAATAATTGCTATTTAATAAGTATGGTGTGTATCATATAATGTTTTTTGTAAATATCAGAGAGTTGAAATAAAATAATATAATAATTATAAAGGAAATTGTTGCAGAGCTCGAATACTTCTAAGCACTGCAACACACCTACTAGGATTAATTATAAATAGTTTTGAAATAAAAACTTAATTCAACAACTTCTGATTATGAATGTTGTAGAGCAAATATCAAATTATATTCAGAGGCCAAATAATCAATGGCTATAATTGGTTATACTTCAAATCTATAGTATCACCAATCACAGCTACTTGCGGTAGACTAGTTTTTTCTACAAAAATAAACAAAAAAATATTAGGCAAAAATATAACACATATTTAAATATTTCTTTATTATTCGATAAAATGTATTATTTTATTTGAATTTTCGGATATTAATAGAAAATAGAATAAAATTACTGTTTTTGAAATTTGCATTCAACTTTATAGTTTGTCCCATGAATATAATAATTGTTATAAGCATTATAAATGTTCATTTTTATAATATAATGTTTTGTGTAAATATCAGAGAGTTGAAATAAAATAATACATTAATCAATATTATAAATAAAATCCTTGCAGAGCTTGAATAAATCAAAGCACCTACTTGGACTAGGTTTGATTATATTACTGTAATTAGCATAATTCAACCAAATAAATTTTAAACAACATACAATATTTTATAAAGTTTTGTCAGTTAAATTTTCTTTAATATCTAAAATACAATTATTATTATAAGATTGTAAAGAAGATGTACGGCTATGTTTGTTCTTGAGTTATCAAGACATAAAAATATTCCGAAGATTTATGTTATAAATGGAAATTGTATTTATAAATGTGAATATGATTTCTGGCAACACTGTCCATCCCCACCACTCGATGTCACCCTTGGTCGCTAAAATACAGTGCGATTTCATTATGGATACAGCAGAAAGCTTATTATGTTTCATAAATGGTTATTTCCACGAGGTAAAGTGTGTTTTATGTTGTGTATTAAATGTATTCGAGGAGCTTTTTGCGTCGATTCAGCCAATTAGTGATGAACTGTCATTAGTGGACAGAAGCTCCATGACTAATTACACAATTCCTTGATTCAAGTAAACAGCAAAATCATAATTGTGGAACTGCTAATTATTTATTTGATGCAGAGACGTAAGCATTGTGAAAAACAATAATTAAATTTTCTCTCATAATTAAAGGAGGAAAATAATGCCTTTACTAATCAGTCGAAACTGAACGTCTGTGGGCTCCTCTAGTCTTAAATAATCCCATATGATCAAACCATCATCTGTAGGCCATCTCATAAAAAATAGTTAAATCAAAATATTGTAGAAGTTATTTAAAAACCCTTCATTGAATTTATTTACATATGCAACTTGTTCTTAATTGAAACTAAAATCTTTTAATCTCCATTATGTAATGCCAGTACGATTATAAAAAAATATATACTTAAACGGGCCTAAGTATTTTTTTTGTATAAAAAAAATGTATTAATAATAAAATAATTTCTTATGATAGCTTGAGAATCTTCAGTTTTATTAATGAGTGAATATATGTTGTCATTAGAGAATAATAAAAAAAACTTTATGATGTCATCGCATAAGTTCAATTTCGAATCCGTCAACAAGGTATTGTTGTTTACTTGCAATGTGCGAAGTGCATTTTGGTTGAAATAACGCTATACCGTACTTTGTTTACATATTCAAATCAGGCGGTCAATCACCTAATACGTAAATACGCAAGATTCTCAAACTTTTTAAAATAATAATTAAAAATTGAAAAGTATAACTAGCCGACTTGGACCATTAATGAAAGTGTGGTTGTGTTAAATTTAATGTACCATTCCTTACATTTAATTATTTTAAGTTCAATAAAAGACATGTTGTACATAACGTTAAAAATTTGCTTTTTTTATGAGACTTGAAGAGCAACTGATTAATCCTCATATTTTCGAATGGGTTTTTTTCCCCATACTTTTTATTATTTAATATTACCTCTCATATCTTAATTTTATTTTATTATTTATTATATATTTTGGTAGTTCTACAAGTGGTTTTTTGTATTTTTCCTACAACCCAAATAATGATATTATATTAATTACGAATTGATTGTACTCCGTATTAAAATAATTAAGAGACTTAGTCTCTAATCTTAATATTGTAACATCTAATCACATTGTATCAAAACATTATAATGTAAATTATATTTAATAAAAAAATCAAATAAAAATGTATTTAAAAGTAAAAAGATTTATCTCTGTACACTTAAGTCTAATCATAAGATGTTTTGTATTATCAAGCAATGCAAGTTTCAAAAATATCTGCCTATTGTTTCTTATGTTCGTGGTAAAAATGTCAAACTTTAGACATTGTATTAGAGGCGACTAAACTGATATTGTAGCCGAAGTTTTATAATGAGTAATGTGGCCTCTAGTCATGTATAGAGTTTGAATTTTGCTCTACAAACATGAGAAACAAAGGGTATTGTTGAAGAAACTGACCGTAGATAAATCACAATCAGCAGCTAATGACCTTTCAATTTAAATTATTATTTATTAAATAATTAATCAGCTTTTTGGTACTTCCATATTATTTATATATTATCATCAGTTTAATAGAATAATATAGTCTTTCGAGTAGAAGTGTCCCGGCTGATTAATGAGTGTTTATGATGATAATTGCATTCCTGTGTGTAATAAAATATAGTTAAATGTGTGTTTCTGGTAATGTTAATGTTGCACATTGAAATGGTGGAGCTATTAAGTGATAAAATGTAGGAAATGTGCTCAATTAGGGCCATTACAGGTCTAAGATGAATCCTCCACACAACCACAACATATTTTATATAAACCTACCTACTTCTGTACAGCCTTTAGGCATATATAAGCAACCTTTTGAAAATTTAATAGTCTTAATAATAAAAAAAATCACAATTATGGAAACTCATTTTTTTTTCATAGTTCGAAAAATTTAATATAATAATACATAATACACGCTTTGTATGTTTTATAATATCTAATTATGTATAAAAAATCTTCACTTCATGAGTTGAATAATTTTTATGCACAAGGCATTAAGTGCCAAAATTATCATAATGATATATTTTAATTAATGTACTTAGAAAGTATGTAATGTAGAAAATTCACAATTAAATTACCAGGAAAGAATGTGTGGTGGAATTTTTAAACATTGAGTTTTGGCATTAATGTCTCATGTAAATTAAGGATTGAGTTAATGGTTAAACTTATTAATAAAATAGCCAGATATTTAGAGTTGTTTTACAGCGGAATTGCTCCATATCATAGATATCGCATTGCATATAAATAATTCGTATAATTTCGTGTAAGCCCATGTATTGTTACACTCTTCTCTCCTATTTCTAGTGACCACTGAGAGTGGTTGTGACAATATTTTGGCCAATAATTAATATTTGAGTCCATATGACATGTAGTAACAATGCATTTACCCATTTTACTGTGAAATATAACTGAAGATATAAAGAGAGATGTTTACTTTATAATGTTTGCCAGGTAACTCATGTTTTTGGCCACTTGATCCACTTGAACTAAACACGCATTTAGCCACTCATGCGATATCTTATGTTTATATCTATGCTCGATACACAATTCGTAAAGGGGAATTCACGGATTGCTAATTGCTTATTTTCTTATTTTATTTCTTCTTTCTTATTGTAGATAAAATTCGTCTTTTCTTATTTTAAATAAAATATATTGATAATGTGGATAGACAGTTATTTACTTATTAATTTTTATTAAATTTTAAGTAGTTATTGATTGAAAACATTTTTTATAGCTCTTTTTGAATTCGTGCCCGGCGCGGCATGAGCGCATTTAGATTTCAAAGTCAAATTATTAAATAATTACACTAAAAAAAATAAAGTACACTAAAAATACATTATTTTTCACATACTGATAGTATAGTTGTATCATTGGAAGCCTATAATTGTAAGTTGTGGTGCTTATAAGAGATCTGATTACCTACTATTGCAGCCATGATGTCTTCATTTAGAAATTCTCGATTATAACTACACTAGGAAGGTTTACGATTCAGGCTGTAATTCTTGGCGCTGTATATGTCTCCGATGATAATTTGTGTGTTAGTTTAAATGTGAAGTTAGACCAAAATGACCGTGTGTGTGTGTGTTATGTTGATTTGTCACCGTGTGTTGTGGTTCCAATTTGCGCATTCCTCTGCTCTTTGAACGTGGACTGTTTTAATTGCCGTCTCTTATGTTCATCTTACATCTGCTACGATCAATCTTAAACACTACACTCATATTACAATTAAAACCACCGGTACAACACCAACTATTATATGTGTCTTTTGACCCATTGTTTGGTATATAAATTTATAATAAATCGTTACTTTTTAAGAGGAGCGAAATTTATAAAAAATGAACTCCCTGACGTCACAAGTACTTGTATTGCGCTTGCAAATGTGTTTGGCATATTTTTATATCTTTTAACCTTTACTCTTACTCATTATTACAATTATTTACTTATTATTACAATTGGAAAATATATATTTTAGACTTTTTTTTTTGGTTCCAGAAACAATTGAATATGATATTTAGTATTTGAAGCTATCGGCGCAAAAGTGGTGTTACTCCAGAGTAGTTAAAATTGTTTTTTTTTATCCTTTTTTCTGTTGTAAACATTATTTAAACTGTTTTTATTTAACTTTTGTGTTCTTCGTTTAATATTGTAAAGAACATATTATCTTACACCAGAAACGTAACCAACGTAAATTATGGGTTACACCACTTTTGCTCTGATAGCCTCATTTATAGTTACAATATAAATGTAACCTCAGTTGTGTTGTTTTTTCTTTACAATGGGTAATGCTTATAACATTATGTTATTAATGAAAAACTCTGGATATAAAAAAAATTTAATAAATAGCGGTGGACAATTCGTATATTGCGAAAAAGTTGTTTTCGGAAATTTAATGTAATCACCAAACCTATTTGGTATTCTTCGAAATAACTATAATACTATGTGGTAACTTGAATTCAACGAGATATAAATAAAAACATTTATTTTTTTGGAACAGATTTTCACCCCTTTCTTCTGTTAGAATATCACCAATCACAGTCGTTTGAATTAAGTTAATTCTTCTTTGCGTGTGTATAAAATTACTAAATTTTATATATTTTTTAAACTAAATAAAATGTGTACGTATTACCATTATACCTTACCTGGATTATAACGTATTATTTTTATATAACTGTTGGCGTTGACATTAAAAATGGTAATTATTTTATTAAAATGTTACATGCGAGTGTGATTGAAGTATAAAAACCTTCAGTCTGCAGCTCTTCGAGCACTTTATGGTCGAATTTTAATTAAAAGCTGAAAAATAGAGTTTCAGTGGTATTGTATTGGACAGTGTCAGTTTAATTAAGCATTGAAAGTGTCTCCCGGGGCGAACATTCAGCCAACTCTTTCTCCTATACACTTCCTTAATAAGAATAAGTGCTTGCTCGAGCAAAAACAAGCCTTCTAATTAATTAAAACACACACACACAAACTAGGAATTTTAAAATTTAACAAGCGAAAGAGTGATGCTTCTCTGTGAAGGGTATATTGTTCCCCAATGACTTACTTGGATTGACTAATTTTCTTACTGAACGTCGTCAGCAGTCAGTGTTTGTCAAGTTTTATGGCCAGCAACCTTTATTGCATTTTTAAAACGATGGATTACTTACCCACAATCGTATCTACAAAAAAATTGGTTTTTTATTTATTTATTTATGTACGCCCCGAGGAGCTTTATTTTTTAGAGAGGGTCTATTTTGAGAAGGTTTTTAATACACAACAACGTGTTAATTGTCTGTCGGTGATCTTAACTATTACTAGTTACACAGGTCACCGACTTAATTATCAGTATTTACCCTATAATACAGTAAATCAGAGTAAACCTGGATCAAAACGACCCACAAAATGAAGAAAATCGGAGTTATGTTGTGAATGTGGTATAGATATAAACATTATATATCGCGTAATTTTGATTATCCCGTGTATTGTTGCACTCTTCTCTTCTATTCGATAAAGGCATAAGTGTGTCTCCCTCACTCAACACATTTCTATTTTGAGAGTGGTTGTGACAATACTTTGGCGTTTAAAACGCAATAATATTTTAAACATCTTAAAGAAGTACTCGGCGGTAAAAACATAATAATAATAATACAACTTATAAAATAAAATTACAATTTTTGAAATTTGCATTCAACTGTATAGTTTGTCCTATGAATATAATAGTTGATGTATGATAAAGTGTATATGATGTTTTGTGTTTAAAAAAATATTATAAAGGAAATAATCATTAATAGTATCATTGTATCATCGATTACGCCAAAGCACTTCATTACACCCACTTGGAACAGGTTTGCTCATAATATATGCACTTAAATATTACTGATTTTTTAGGTTTTGTTAACTTGAAATAATTATATAAACATTAGATATCGCATTGCATATAAATCATTCGTGTAATTTTGTTTATCCCGTGTATTGTTGCACTCTTCTCTCTTATTCGATATAGGCATAAGTGTGTCTCCCTCACTCAACACATTTCTAGTGAGCCTTGAGAGTGGTTGTCACAATACTTTAGAACATGTTAAAGAAGTAGTGTTTTGTAAAAAGTGAGCCTAGATGTATTTGAGTGTATGTTTGAGTCCATATGACATGTAGTAACAATACATTTACCCATTTTACTGTGAAATATAACTGAAGATATGAAGAGAGATGTTTACACTATATGTTTGCCAGGTAACTCATGTTTTTGGCTACTTGATCCAATTAAATTATATCTTATATATATATATATATATATATATATATATATATATATATATATATATATTTTTATATATATATATATATCTTATGTTTTTATCTATGAATAAAACCAATTAAAAACCAATAGAGGATAGAAAACATCGAGTCATTCGATACAACCGATATATTAGCAAGCCATACAACAAGATAGCGGACCAAGTAGACGAGTCTAATTGTTTAAGCACGCTAAATGTCAGTTCATCTCAATTCTCGATAGGGGTGTACAAAGATCTTCATTCAAGTTGTTTAAACTCTGTTAATCACCTAATTACAGTGTTGCCTCAGTCAAATTAATCTGCTTGGTCCGCCTTCTTGATATTTGTTTAACCAGTGTAATAGCTCAGGGGCTAAGTTGCCATTTGTTGAGTCCATATGACATGCAGTAACAATGCATTTACTCATTTTACTGTGAAATATAACTTAAAATATGAAGAGAGATGTTTACTTTATAATGTTTGCCAGGTAACTCATGTTTTTGGCTACTTGATGTACTTTAATAAAACACGCATTTAGCCACTCATGCGATATCTTATGTTTATATCTATGTGGTAATTGAATGATGTGAAGGCGCTTCGAATTGTTACAAATAATACAGATTAAATCAAAAGACTGATACTATTTTATAATTAATTTTAATACTGAAAACTAAAAATATTTTAAAGGCAGCTTTTTAATTATTACAACAAAAATATAAATATTAAATTTATGAGATAATATGGCAGCACTGCTTAACAAACCTCAGAATTTTGGAGCCATGGCTCTCAATTAAATATGATTATATGTATTTGAATATTAATATTGGTGCTTCTTATCAACATTAAAATTAGTCAATCGCTGCTTCTCGATAACACAGATATGTTAGCAGGCCATACAACTGAATGTATAAATATCAAGATGGCGGAGTTTGAGATGTTTTTGAATGAGGCAACAGTTTAATAGTACTACTCTTGTTTTTTGACTACTTGATTAACTAAACACGCATGTGATATCCATGCGTATTAATTTGATTGAATTAATTGGATCAGTCGTCTAGGACACAATTAACTGGTAATATTGTGAAGGGGGTGGGTTATGGGGGTGGTTGGTTGATGATGATGATGATGGCAAGGCTCATTAATATCAATCGATAGCCTAATTACCACTAATACCGGAGACGCAATTAAAAATCTGGCCGGCTGGAAAAGAGTAATTGCGTGGGAGCGAGACAGAGAGACCACCACTGTCATATACTGTGCGAGTGCGACAGAGATGCAACACCGGCGAAAGCCTCGCTCTTCAGACAGTCGTTGGATACGCTTCGAGGAGGAAGGACGTGTTGACTTTATTGCTCTGTTCTGATTGTAGCATTGCGAGTGTTTCTTGTGTGACTTGTGTTATTCAACAACAACAACCGCTACAATATTGTGTCCATAATACCGGGATTTATATGCTATTATAACAACCCCCAGCACAGGTAGGCCACTTCATTATATTTAAAAAAAAAACATTCTGCAAAGAAAGTCGACGATTTCTTCCAAGTTTAAAATAATTAAATGCATGACTATATAAATTATTTATAGAAAATGTCAAACATTACTCACTTGAAAGTCGATTTTGTGACAACATAACCAATCACAGCCGTTCGAGGTAAGTTAATTCTTCTCTGCGTGGACACAGTGTTGTTTTTTATATATTCACTAGGGTAATTTTAGTTTTTTAATAGGACGGTTATATTTGAGTGTTGATTTCATTTTTCCTTTAAAGTAGTTTTTTTTTATCGATTAGAATTAATTTTCGATTTTAAAAATACAGTAAAAAAATGTGAAATTATTATGCATTATAAAATTAAATACATCAAAAAATATTTTGAAATTATTTAATATTTTTAAATGCTTTGATTTGTTTTTTATACGAAGATAATAAGTTTTTTTATTCGATTTTATTAAAATTATTAATAAAATAATGTAATGCGGTTTTCACACGATGACAACACTCATCACAATATTTAAAAAGCGAGTCTCCCGATAAATACTGTTTTTTGAGAATTGTCATTTATTATGAATTATTTAATATCTCTTACATTATTTTGAAATTATTTATATATTATTATCATTAAAATAGCCGTTTCGAGATTTTAGATATGTATTAATTGTAGTAAAATAATTACATGAAATGAATTCTTCCGTCTGGTAACACTGATGGTTGACGGACCCGCACATACACACACACCTTATACAAATATATATATATTACTAGGGTAATTTTAATTGAAATTTTCCTTTTTGTTGATGTTTTTTATGTTCTGTTTGGCTTTTTAATATTTACTCATCACAATATTTAAAAAGTGAGTCTTCCAAGAAAAAAAGTGGAATTATTATGCATTATCAAAGTAAATACCTCCAAAAATATTTTGAATTTATTTAAATATTTTCAATGGATAATGTAATTAATTAGTTGTTTATTTTTTCATTCGAAGAAACATTGAATTTTCAAAATAAATTATTTATTTAAAATATATATATTCTCAATCAAATTATAAATGTTGTATTGCATTAGTAAATACCTCTGCCAATGATACATATTATTTGTATTTTAGAATATTTATTATTGTCTTTCCGCTAATAATAGTAAGCCGCTGTCACGAATGAGTATTAACAAAATATATTCTCGATAACGGCCAGTGCTATAAAAATGTACTTTACCATTAAATATATATATATATATATATATATATATATATATATATATATATATATATATATATATATATATATATATATATATATATATATTCATACTAAATATGATTTAAATGATTTTCCTCGAGATACGAATTATAATTAAATGGTGTTTAAAAATAATAATATTATTATTATTGTAATGTTCGTGTATGCGAGATAATTTATATTAATTATTATCAATATACATAATGTATTGACATTTAATTGCGAATAACTGTGCTCAAAGGCATTTAATTTATTTTTCTAATGATAATGCTAATGATCATGTGCGCTGATGATGATGATGATGGCAATTAAACATATCTCGTTATTCACTAATTAAGTTTCAATGTTTTCCCAGCTCGGCCGGCTTCTATCTCATTCTCGATCTGCTTTTGCCGCCCTCAAACTTTGGAAATAATAATATTATTAATGCTGATGATGATTATGGGGAATTATTGTTCTGCCAGAAATCAGAAATTGCCGGCTTTGAGATTAAAAAAAAATATTATTATGAAAAAAGTCAATTTTTTAAATACAATATCTATATGGTCAATAAAAGTCAATGATTATATTTTTTAAATATACCCACATTTTTTTTATAAATGCTTCTTATATGTATTCCTATCTAGAGCAAATGTCAAACTTTAGACACAAGCTGAGATGAAATTATTTAACATACCCATCATGGACGGTTGAGAAAGCAATATATTTTTTTTTGGTATTGTCAAAAGACATTATTTTTTTGTAAAATCTCAGTTGGGTGTTTAATAAATAAAAATGTTGTGGTGTGACCAATCAAGGCTGTTGGTATTATACTTTTGGAGATGATTAATTTAAATAACATAATTTGTATACTAAATAAAAATAATTGGCAACTCTTGACTTTTTAGAGCAAATCTCAAATTATAAGTGATATTACATATCATCAGCCGTGATACATAAAAAAGAATTATAATCAATTTATTTGTCGATATCACCAATCACAGCTGTTTGCGGAAAATTATTTCTTTTCTGCTTAAGATAAGCAGTCTATTGTAATGACCCAGTAAACGTTATAGTAAAATTAACCATATTGCATTAATAAATAGCCTTTTCTTCGATTGGTGTTTTAAAAAGAGCGTATTTAAACATTGAAATTTGCTCTACAGGCAAAGAGAATTAGTTTTTTGTACAAATCCTAATTAATTGTTGTTGTAGAAACGATATATCATTTTATCGATGAAATATTTTGACTGCGTATATCGAATTTATCGCCGTATTAATTGAATATAAATATTAAAGTTACGCGTATAAAAATGTAATGATTGTGTAGAGTAGATATATAAGAATAGGAAATATTTTTTTCATGAAGATCGTAATTTAAATAGGTTTTATAGAGTGGTGTAATGGTTGAAAAGTATATAATTTAGCTGAATTCTCATACAATGAGCGCTGTTCGAACGACTACCGTTCACAGCTGTTCGGTAGAATTCCGGCCTGTATACTCGAGACGGCCTTGCTACATCTAATTAGTCCGCCATCTTGATATTTATCATCCAGTTCGTATTTTGCGAAATACAACGTTTGAGAACATGTGATATTCGTTTGATATGGCAAAATAATAAATTAAACATACATTGTTACGGCAGCAGTGCATTAATGTATTTATTAATAGTTGGCTCGATGGACATTTTAGAAGCTCTCTTATAATAAAACACAGTCATGCACTTTGAATTGCGCCATTAAAACGGCTAAATCCTTATTTGTAAGTATTCGTACAATCACTTTAATATTCTATTCATCTCGACGTGGAATTGCCTTTTAATCCCGGTGTGTTAATAATACATTATAAATGCATTTTAAGAAGATTAAACAGGTTCAGGTATCGCGATTCAAGTGACTGATCTGACGTGCGAGGTCGATGCGAAAAGATAATTACATTTTAATATTTATTATTTATTTTATGTGTGAATACGGCTAGCTTTTTTCATAAACCCTCGTATTATCTTTTTAAAGTTGCATTCGTCAAGCAATTTAAAAACCGGTCTTCGACAACATATTTTCATAATTTAATTGCAACAGCTTATTATTACGTTTATTGTATGTGATTGAATGTATTTTATATTTAAATTTAAACTATTACAGTTACACAAGGTAACCGAAAGGGCTGCTCTGTTAAATTTATATAATGCTCTCATTTTATTTACTGATTGACACGATTAATCGGAATTTGATTGTTAATTATTTTTAAAGCCAAAAGAATAGTTACAATAATTAAATTTACAACTTGTGACATATCCATTACGTTAAACATCGTTGGTTTTTAGCACTTAGATTTTATTAACACATTAAACAACAAATAAATTAAATCAAATGATTACTCAAGTAAAAAATTGTTTATTTTTGTAAATATAGTTTTATTCTCTATAAATAATACATATTAAATCGTATCTCATATATATATATTCATGTTAATATAGACATAGGTAAAAGATTTCATTTATTTATTTATATATATATATATATATATACATATTGTATTATTATATCATACTGCAGTACCACTAGAGCATTACGGGAGATCCCAAATCGCAGTGAAGATAATGCAGCACTCGTCAGTTATATATTCTGTACATCTTAAACCCATCGACGTGTATAAATAAAGTTATTTATTTTTTTATGAAATAGCCATATATATATTGAATATCGCATTGCATATAAATAATTCATGCAATTTCGGCTAAACCCGTATTGTTGCACTCTTCTCTTCTATTCGATAAAGGCATAAGTGTGTCTCCTTCACTCAACAGATTTCTAGTGACCACTGAGAGTGGTTGTGACAATACTTTGGCGATTAAAACTCAATAATATTTTAAGCATGTTAAAGAAGTAGTCTTTGGTAAAAACTGAGTCTAGATGTATTTGAGTGTGTGTTTGAGTCCATATGACATGTAGTAACAATGCATTTACCCATTTTACTGTGAATTATAACTGAAGATATGAAGACAGATGTTTACAGTATAATGTTTGCCAGGTAACTCATGTTTTTGGATACTTGAACTAAATTCCACTCATGCGATATCTTATGTTTATATCTATGAAAAAAAACAATTAAAAACTAATAGAGGATAGAATACATCGAGTCATTCGATACAACCGATATATTAGCAAGCCATACAACAAGATAGCGGACCAAGTAGACGGGTCTAATTGTTTAAGCACGCTAAATGTCAGTTCATATCAATTCTCGATAGGGGTGTACAAAGATCTTCATTCATGTTGTTTAAACTCTGTTAATCACCTAATTACAGTGTTGCCTCAGTCAAATTAATCTGCTTGGTCCGCCTTCTTGATATTTATTTAACCAGCGTAATATCTGAGGGGCTATGATGCCATTTGTTGAGTCCATATGACATGTAATAACAATGCATTTACTCATTTTACTGTGAAATATAACTTAAAATATGAAGAGAGATGTTTACATAATGTTTGCCAGGTAACTCATGTCTTTGGCTATTTGATCCACTTGAACGCAATTTAGCCACTCATGCGATATCTTATGTTAATATCTAATGAAATAGCATAATATATTCATTTAGATCAATTTTAAAAACTCGGTCACCCATCCACAATTGACTCACATTGTCAATGTACGGTGTGTATGGTCAGTAAAGAGAGATGATTGTTAGTAAGGAGTACTGGCGATCGTACTGACAATAGGACATAATTGAGGTGGACTATTGTGAAGCTAGTTAGATGCCATTATATGTACTTTTCATACACACAGACAGAGATTCAGTCATCCTGCTCCATTTAATTGAATACTAATGGATGCCCATTATGTGTGCAATGGATCTAAATATTATAATAATAAGCTCCGCTAACAACAATGCCGACTCGTTATGCCGCCTCTAAAGAAACCACTATTCACAGACATTATTATTGTATGAATATTTCAATTATATCTTCTCCCAGCTTATCGACTATTCTGTAACGAGTGGCTACTTCACTGTTAATTATTTGCACAGACTCATTTTTAAGTACTATGTACCCATACTAGTCAAAAAAAATCTAATTTGGCATATTTGCATATTTTTTACAATGGAGAATCTACCCTCTAAAATAAACTGTCAATTTTTAGATATTAATAAATCAAATTAAGAAACAATTACAATTTGTCCACGACAAAAATAAAGTGCAATTTACGCTCCGAGGAGATTTTTATTTTAGAAATGGTCTTTTTGAGAGGGTTTTTTTATACACAACAACGTGATAATTGTCTGTCGGTGATCTTAACTATTACTAGTTACACAGGTCACCGACTTAATAAGCAGTATTTACCATACAATACAGGAAATCAGAGTAAACCTGGATCGAGACGATCGATCAGGATTTTATTAATACTATTCCCGATCTCCCAGTCGTAATAACCGGTCAAATCAATTTGAAAATTCTTGACTTGAGTGGGATTTGAACCCATGACCACAGTATTTGTAGCCACGCTTCTTATCCCCTGAGCTATTTATTTATTACGTTGGTTAATTGTATTTCTATTTTTAATATATCAGAAAGTTTTTTAAGTAAACTTGTATTTGAGAAATCGTCGTTCTTAATTCAACAAAAAAATTAAACAAATAGAAAAAAGTAAATAATTGATTTTTTCTATACAGAGTGGACTAACTGAGAATATTTTAGGATACGGTTGGGTATAATATATCTATTAAAAATAATAATTTAATTGCTTGATTCTCCCTGCCACTACTGAGTACTTCATAGAAACAGATGATTCCAAAATAATTACCCCAAATTCGATTCCAAAAGCAGTATTTTTATTTTATTATTATTAATTACCCGTATATGTATTTTTTTTAATTTTTGCGTGTTCTATAAATCTTTACATTATTAAGTATTATTTATCACGTTTTATTATTATTAATTTTCGAGTGAGAATGTTCTATTATTTATTTTTTAGTGTAAATATAAAATTTTACACATGCTCAAAGGTGAAAGTATATATTAGACTGTTTAACGAAAGCATGTTTTTACCCTTGGTGAAATTGTTTATCAATTGTACAATCTATATATATTTATTATTAAGAAATGCTTTCCGATAAAGCTTTAAATTTCATATGAAACTATTTTGTATGTTTATTAATACGAAAGTAGGAATGTGATTGAAAAAATGTACATTATTATACATTCGATCTGAATATTGGTATTTGAAAAATGTCATCGCGATGCAGGAGGAAAAAAAACGATGGAGGAGGGTTAACTGAATTATAAAATTGCATCAGTGTGAAGTCACCTTCTCATACTCTCGTTGAGGGTTGTATAGTGAGGGTGGGTGCTTTTTGGGGGTGGTAAAGGTGGTGAAGCACGCGGTCTAGCAATCAGTGTCGCCACTGTCAACAGACGCCTGTCACCTGATGTTATTTCTTCAACATTTTCTGTATAACTTGAAATAAAAATAAAAAAACATCAATCAGTATATAATAATTGGCGTAATAGTTTAGGATTTTAATTATTACCAAACCTTGGTGGAATGTGATGGAGGACTGCATGGGTTTCTTATGTATGTATATTATATTGCTCTATGTAAACATCAGTCATTTTAAATAAAGGATTTTTAATTCAGAATGCATTTAATATCATATTTAAAATTTTTAAACGATAAAATAATAAAGCAAATACTCCATCAAACTGTATATTCATTTGGTTGTTCTTAAATCAATTAATAAATGTTTACTTAACATGTGTACGTACAATTAAAGACGCCAATGGATAATATTTGTAAAATTATATTTTTTATTTAACAGTGTAATAGCTCTGGTTAATAAGGCGACTGGTTACAAATACTATAGTCATGGGTTCAAATCTAGATCAATTAAAATAAGCAGTAATTATGTACATAAAACAGATTAATTAATCATGGATTTGAATCCCACTCAAGAAAAAAAAGTAGATTTTTATCTATTATTACGACTAAGAGATTGGAAATAATATTAATAAACACGCGATCGATCGTATTGATCCAGATTTACTCTGATTTCCTATATTGTAAGGTAAATACTGATTATTGAGTCGGTGACCTGTGTAACTAGTAATAGTTAAAATCACCGACAGACAATTAATTAACACATTTTTTACCAAAATTTTTTACTCATTCTAATTGTACAATAAAGAGTTTTTTGCAAAGGATATTAGTTACTATAGATTCACAGAATTTATATTAAAAAAAATTGGGCTCGTCCGGGATTTGAACCCGGGACCTCTCGCACCCAAAGCGAGAATCATACCCCTAGACCAACGAGCCGCTTGTTGAAGCAACAGCAAACAATGAAACACATGTGAAAATATTGCTCGACAAGCACATTTCATCATGAATCATCGGCGATGCAATAAAAGTGAAATTTGTGACATTCGGACAAATATTTGTTTTTTAAAAGTGTTGATTGTGTAGTGGGAAACGCATGTCTGGTCGGTCGTCACCAATTAAGGAGTACGCGGTCCAATTAGTACTAGGGGTCCAATCACCGTCGATTTGTTCACATCACTGAAACACCCTTTATGTACACTTGTTTTGTTCCCGGAACACATCTACAATATCTCGTTAGAAGGTTCTTGTCTTCCAAAAGGGAACTTCTTTAGCGCTTACCCGAAAATTGCGCTCGCTTTGCATTAAAACTTTGACATGCGAAAGGATACCAGCTTTTGCTACACGACCTGTATGCTAACAATTCAATTAGTTTTCATTTTTTATTAATCTATTCCAACCGGCTTTTTTAATTTACTTGCTATTGCCATGATAATATATATATATATATATATATATATATATATATATATATAGGTATATATATATATATATATATATGTATATATAATTATTTACGCCCCGAGTAGCCTTTTTTTAGACACAACAACGAGTTAATTCGATATCTATCGGTGATCTTAACTATTACTAGTTACACATGTCACCTACTTAATAATCAGTATTTACCTCACAATATAGGAAATCAGAGTAAACCTGGATCAAGACGATCGATCGGGATTTTATTAATATTATTCCCGATCAAATCATTTATTTTACTTTTTTTTTTTTGGGATTTGAACCTATGTCCTAACCTATGTATATGTGAAAGTATTTGTAGCCACGCTTCATATCCCCCTTTTTTAATTAACCTTAAAATATTTTAAAGGCTTTTTACAGCTCATCGAACTACGAAAATTAAGTAAACAGTATTGCCGTACGATACTAACATCATATACTCACTAGGAATATCTAACTATCAATAAATGTGGTTGTGTTAGCATTAAAAACTTTAATATTGTAAATATATATATTTTATACCTCACAATATGTGATTGATTCTTGCCAAATCAGACGATATTATATTAATAAAATCCCAGGTTGATTTGGATTACCTTGAATGCAAAGTATATACTGAAGTCATTCTCATATCGGACAGAGTTAAATCGAACTTTCCTTATTGCATTTCGATTATTTCCATCAAACTATTATGATAAAAAGTGAATACCACCGAATATCTATAATAATATAAATCTAGCAGAGCCGCCCTGTCGTTGATATATAGGAAACAGATCATACAAATAAAAAAATGTGAATTATAGGCGATAACTTTACTCAATTAACACAATTTTAACACCTTTCTTTACCAATCACAACATCTTTAAGCCCCAATGGCAGTACAATTTTTTAATAGAAATTGTTGTGCTCATACTCGATGTGCTATTACATGAGTTAAACCTCATTATTGTAAAGGCTGTGTTAATAGAGGCTTGAGCAGGTTAAAGACTGTTTACTTAATACTGATGACTTATTATGTATGCCATTAAAGAGTTTCATAGTAAGAAAGCTTGGTCGCACTATAATGGTGCCACCAAATGCTTGTTAACCGTTCATATATTATACTATTCTATAGGGTGACAACAAAACATAATTCAATTCTTTGTTATAACTTATAAAGGCACATTGACGACTTGTGGTTATTGTGATTGATCGCATTTTGATGTCGTTAACAAACAAACGCACAATATCAATGCGAAAATTATTTCTCGAAAGTAAATCTATTATGACATCTTCTACAATAAATTAAGCGGTCTTATTATAAAATGTTAATGTATGTTGTATATTTTTCACTACACATAAATGATACTTACAATTTCTTTATTAATTTTTTATTTTATATTGTTTGATAATACAAAACATCTTATGAATTAGAATTTAGGTGTAAAGAGTACATACAACTTATTACCTTTAAATAACATGAGAATTTTAATAAAAAAAATTGCTATGATAGGTAATATTAAATAATAAACAGTATGGGAAAAAATAAAAATAAACCATAATATTATTTGAAAATAATTAGAATTGTTATAATGGCTTTGTTTTCGTTTAAGTTATATTTTTTTTATTACTTAAAAACATACATATGTTTTTATAATTTTCTTATATTTAGGTACTCTTTGTTTCTTGTAGAGGAGATTTTGAACTACAGATACGCGCAGAGAATATTTATCCCTACAGCGTAAAATTTTCTCTACGAAAATAAGAAACAGAGGGTAAATATTTAACAAAATTTTAAATACGTGATGAAATAAAATATATGAATGTCGTTTGTGTAATGATGTTAGATGATGTCGAAGGTGTTTTGTGATGAGGGTGTGTAGTGTATCGGAGGCCATGGCGGTAACAAGGCGATAGATGCCGGTCATTAGGGGGCGTCGTTAACGAGGGCAGAGCCTCCTTCCCCCTTATTCCTTGTCCCTACTCCATAGTCCTGGTCTTGGTCCTCACCATTACGAAATTTGCGATTTATTCCGTGAAGTATGTAAAGTTGTCACTAACGACCCGCCAACGAACGCCTCGTTTCAGATTTAAGGGTCGAATTCTTACACCGATCAACTCCTCATAATGTAATACAAGTGATTCCACCCCCCTTTGTATAAAATAATCGCTTGCAGATTTAACAATATATATATATATATATATATATATTTATATATATATATATAATTAAATTTAACAGTAGGTCATGGTAAATATGTCATTTTCAGCCCCACTAGCATTCCATTATTTCAAAATAACAATAGATCTGGTTAATAACGTTAATGGTTAGTGACGGAGTATGTTAGTATGGGTCCTAGGGGTTGCAAACAAGGAGTGAGAGCGACAGCGCGTATAATTCTCGGGAACAAACAAATGATGATGCGACTAAGTATATCTGGGATTGATAACTGGCCTCTAATCACAAGAAAAACCAATGTATGTATATAAAAAAATATTTTTTTGGTGTCCTTTAAGTCATTTTAGGAAAAAGGGCGTATTACGTTATCCAACCCCTTAACTATAAGTATGCATTATTGATTTTATATTCTTCAATTTTTTGTATAATATAGATTTCAATTAAGTGACATATGATCATTATAAGAAGGTACTTTACCTATTATGACATATTGAGAAAATTAGACTTTTGGAAATGTATTCAAGAAAATAAATAGGTAATTTGACATTATTAATTATTTATTATATTTCTACTTCTGTATTTCCTTTAATTTTATAGTGAGTGCTTATATTTTTTTTGTTTTCGTATAAACACCAAAAAATGCTACATAGGTATGATTAAATGTGCAATGATTACAGCAGTTACGTTATTATTTAATTAAACGATACATATGCAAAATTTATTTCAATATAATGATTATTATTTGCTTTTTAATTCAAATACAATATTATTATCTCCAATACACATATAGATGGGACAACATTATGATTAAAAAAAATCAATAAATCTTACTTCTCGAATTTCACTATCAAATCACAATATAAATCTATGAATGTTAAAATAGAGGTATTTTTTTTTAATGAAATTTTAAAGTTAATCCATAGCGTGTTTTCATCCGTTTGGTTTAAAAAAATAATAATTGTAACTTGTAAACGGGTCGCGAGTGCGTTTTTATTTTAATTGAAGCCGTGTGTAGGCACCAGACTGGTTGTACAAACAAAGGGTGAGGGCGGTGACAGGGGATGGTTTAGGGGTTGTTCGTTAGAAATGGGGGTTGTGGGTGGTGTTCGTTAGACGATATTCAGTGAAGCAATCAGCGGTCTCTGCTACTACTATTATTGAGGCTCTTCAACTGCACGCACGACCTCATATATCCACAATACACAATTTAACATTACTTTGATTATCTTCCCCATTGTCTGACACTAATTGGACAATTGTTTTTGGGTGGTGCTACCTGTCAATTCAGCTGATCAGCTTCACAAACAACAAAACCTAATGGAAAGCGCTAAATCGGCGGCATTTCATCCATTTATTACAATTACAACCTAACATCGATTATATGGATTTAATCAGACAAGGCATTCAGAAATTTTCTTCTATTACAATATATTTAAATAAATAATATATGGGAAAAAAGCGTATCTATGAATTTACAGTTAAATATTTTTTAACTTGAAATATCAATGCTTCTTTATTGTAATACGTAAATTATTGTACATAAAGATTTGCCTTTCATTTAATATAATGAGACTATGAAATTATTATGTATAAGTTTTTTACAATAATTAAAGATGGTTACAAATAATTAAGATCGTTTAGAGATAAACAGCATAGTTTTTTTTAACTTGGATTTTGGTAAATTTTACCTAACAACATACAACGTCTTTGAACAAGAAAAAATATTTTTTTTACGATATACAGAGTGGACTTGAATTATTTGAAAATATTTTAGGGGATGGTAGAGTATCGCAAGAATAAGTAAAAAAAAATGGAACTGAGTTTGGGCCATCATCTTGGAATAAGGTGTTTCTGTGAAGTACTGAGTAGTGACTGTTACGTGTGTATTGTGTCTGCTAAAAATATATTTAATATTTTTTTCGCCCATATTTGCGATAACCTACCACCCCCTAAAATATTCTCAGTTATTTAAAGTTCCACGCTGTAGATAAAACTTGGGTTAGAATTAATTAAGATCATTAAGAGTAAAACTGAATATTTAACTTGATTTTTCTAAATTTATTTATATAACCTTAATTTTAGTACCCCGCATATTATATAAGTATACTAAAAATCTCTAATTAAAGATTGTAGATATTTTTTAATAGTTTTGATATAATGCTCTTGATATTTAATATATTTTTAATTCTCATTAGGTTTGGCGATCTGAAAGTAACACTAATTTAGTAAAAATCACGATTAATTAGAGGGCATAATATTATAATTACATTGCTGATTTAATTTCATAAAAAAACGAAAATAATTCATGTTAATTAACATTTTTAATAGTAGGTATATGTGGTGTAATTTATATAAATAGGTATATTAATTTGTGTATATGTATATTATGAAATCCCAATTTAAAATCATCCGACGTATAATTATAATTGAAAGTAAGCTGGGCACTGAACAAGTAGCGCGATATCTTGCATTAAGATCAATTTATTTAAATAAAGATTAAGTGTATAAGATAAAGGCTTTGTTTAGTATACATAATGTAATATGGGGAATTAGCGCAGGTATTGGTGTGGACTAAGGGCGTACACCTTGTTACTGTAACGACTTGGAGCTCCTGCTTCTCCACCACAACCACCACCTCATTATGGCCATCATTAAAATGACCTGCTGCAAACCAACCATGATAAATCGATCAGAATATACATAATGAACTCGTCTATAGAACCGCCATAGGAATCTTCCAGAAGGCGACATAAGATTTCTTTAATTCTCACTCTAAACGGGCTGAGGGTGCATGGTGTATTAGTGTAAAATATGAGAAAAAAAATACTTTATTATTTATTGGATGGATTTAACCCAATTGAGATCTTAAGATGGAATCGTTTTAACTCCAACCATTTTTTTCACACATTCAACATGTCTTTTATTGATACTCAAATAATTTAATGTAAAGAATGGTACATTAAATGTAACACAACCACACCTTCATTAAAGGTCCACATCGGCTAGTTAAACTTTTCAATTTTTAATTATTATTTTAAAAAGTTTGAGAATCTTGCGTATTTACTTATTAGACCGCCTGATTTTAATATGTAAACAAAGTACGGTATAGCGTAATTTCAACCAAAATGCATTATGAACATTGCAAGTAAATAACAACACCTCGTTGACGTATTCAATTTGAACTTGGCCTTGTACTTGAACTAATTGTTTTTTGTTTTTCTCTAATGACAACATTTATTCACTCTATATTCTCTTTATTTGTAAATAAAAAAAACGTGTATTTTTAAAATACACAATACACAATTTGACAATTAATAGGACTTACCATATTTTAATAACTAAATATTACAACTTGTATAGTTAAAAGGTTTATTGGAATTATTTAAAAAACATAACGATAAAAATGCGGCATTAAGAATCAAAATCTCCCAAATTCAGTTTGAATCAAATCAAGTAAAAGCAGAAAAAAGTACATTTTCTTTGGAATCATTATTTTATAACATAAAATGGAGATATTTTTTATAGTATAACAACTAATATTTGAAATTATAATAACATTTTTGTGCTTTTGTTTCTGAGCGCCTCAAATGTTTATAAAGTTTAATCGTTCTTCAGATTTTTTAAATAACTAAAGTTTTTCTATAATGACACATTTTTAGAATATAGACACGTCTTCTTTCCCATTTTTACAAAGTTTAAGTTAAAAGAGAATGTAGCATCATATCGGTATAAATAATTTATAATAATATTAATTAAATTAATAAAAATGCCTACCTTTTTAGAGCAAGATTCAAGTTAAATTAAACCTCTAATGACATTTTTTTTTAAAAAACACAACATGTTATATTGTAATTCTTAAGTGACAAATAAATTTGACCAATAATTTAAAACGATTTGTTATTTTTTTATACAGCATACTAATAATAATGAGGGTGATTTAAATTTAATTATAGAAGCCATCGACAAAACGCAAGCCTTGGGCGACCAAGTCAAGCTTTCATATAATATAAATTATTGGCGGTCATTGTTGACCACTTGATATACGAGCCAATTCATTATAAGCCTTCATATTAATTTTACTACGAGTTCCTGTAACTTGTGTGATTAATATGCCCATACTATTATTACATATTATCCTAAAGTGTATGTGATTTTCATAAAAATCACATATTTGTACCAGATTGTATGAATTATTTTTCTGCGAACTTTAGACATAATTGGCATCGTTTCAATAACATTAGTTTAGAAAGCATATTTTTTTAAATATAATTCACCACCAATTCCACATGATGACGAATCGTTCTCGATTCCATTGAGACGAATTAATTCAGTCTTGATTGGAATGGAAACTTCCATATGTACATATATTATTGATCTACGACTAATCCAATATAAACTTAAGCGGAAATGTAATTAAAATATAAATATTCCGGTTGATTTATACGTGTTTTACTTGAAAGACAAACGATCTTACAAATCATCAAGTCGAGTTTGTCAAACGTCGGATGTTGATTTTCGATAAATGGTGTTGTTGGCATCGCGTGAAATTGCTTTTTGACACTATCATAATAACAAATTAAATTAATATTTAAATAAAAAAAAAATGCCCCAACTCTACAGGGAACAATTTATAATATAAAAATATTTATATAACCCGTTCGCTGTCGTGCAATTATTTATAGATCAATAAATTATAATTAGTTCAGATGTAATGCAATTAAACGTGCAGGAAAAGAAAGCGAAAGTTTATACAATGATCATAAAGATTCTGGCCGTTAATATGAATCCAATCAATTATTAATTATGTTAAAACTTTCCAAAACCATATAATTCTTTTTAATGAGATCGTTTGTATGAAAATTAACTTACGATGTATTACAGTTTGAACAAAATGAATGCGACGCGTTGACCTTAAAAATATATAAATAATTAAAATGTCCAATCTAAATCGAGTTTTTTAAAACTCATTATTAATGATTTATAAATCTGTACAGTTACGGCATTCGTGTTGAGTTTTTCTTTAGAATTAACAAATATTTCTCAATTTTAAATTAAATACTTTGCAAATTTTATGCAGGGCGGTATTTGAATCAGTGAAAATATTACAAGAGTAGTTAGGCTATCGCAAATATATTATTTAATTAAATAAATTTACAATATTCGTCAATTTAACCATATTCATTTCCGCTAATAACTATAATCTACTGTCATTCTATATTAAATCGAAATATAAATGGTAATAGTAAAAAAAATATTTTTGCAGTTTCCCTTATATAAATATTCTCCGTGATAAAAAATCCACCAATCAATTTACAATAAATAAGTTTTATGTAGTACTAAATTCGAGTTTATTTTATGTAAGAAATATTGTGTGGAAAAATATCAAAATATAATAATAATAATATAATGTAAAATTTATATTGCAATCACAAAACGACAAGTTATTAAATATAATAATCTTATACGCAGATAGTTATTATCAGCTGGGCGACAGCGTGACGTCAATTTATTTTTTATTTGAAAACGGCATTAAACCCTAGCCTAGCTGTAATTAAATGACATGGTTAAAGTAGAGGAAATAAATTAAAAGTTGAAAAAAAAAACCAACGAGGCAAGATTGTTGCGAATGCGCTCTGTTTAGTATTTACAATTATACATAATTAAAAGTGCAATTAATTAGCGGCCATTAGTAAATGCGAATATTCAAATCAAAGATACAATCTGAATGGAAACAATGGCCATTTCGATTACAATTGTCCGTTTGTGGTGTTTTGTATTGTAAAAAATTGTATAAGAAACATGGCTGCCAATTAAAGCGGCTGTACGGCGGTTGCGGGTTCAATTCCGAGAAGAGCTCGTCTTTTCGAATGTGCCTCATTAAACAAATTTGCGCCGATGTTGAAATAACTTTAATGAGTTGACTGGTCGTTACTGACTTGTCGCTATTTCCCGCTTTTGCCGCAACACAGATTTATAAAAATGGCCGTTTGTTCCGCTAATGAACGGAACTTCACATCCAACTTGTCCTCAATCATTATCCAAGCTCCCCTTTCAATCGTATAAATCAATCACTAGTAATTCAACAAATCATTCGTGACTCTTGTGTTTAAGTCTTTGAATCCCCAACAATTTAACATACACAAAGTATTTGGTTGCCAGTAAACAGAAGTTTTATACAGGTGAACTTGAATTAACTGTGATTATTTTAGTTGGTAATTTTTTTACTATCAATTACAAATTAAACAAATATTTTATTTATTTATTTACGCCCCGAGGATCTTCATTTTTTAGAGAGGGTTTTTTTAAACACAACAACGTGTTAATTAATTGTCTGTCGGTGATCTTAACTATATTATTGCTAGTTACACAGGTCACCGACAGAGCGGCTCTAACGGACTTTATACTTTTACCCCAGTATTTTCTCGTTCATACATTTTTTTTATTACATATTAATGATACAAATCAATTAGATTGAAAGAGTAGATAATTGCGTGATTTTAAAATAAATACATACACCATTGAAGAACTGGCTTACATTATTATTACACAAATGTGTTATTCTATTTGAATTTTCCGATATTAACAGAACAATATTAAAACAAAATAATATTAATAAAATAAAATTACTTTTTTTTTTAAATTTGAATTCAACTTTATAGTCCCGTGATTATAATAATTGGTGTATGATAGATAAGTGTAGATGTATATCATATATTTTTTTGTTTAAATATCAGAGAGTTGAAATAAAATAATAACGCAATATTAAACAGGTGATCGTTGCAGATCTCGAATACGTTAAAGCACTTCATTACGCCCACTTAAACTAGGTCTTATCATCAATCAACTGATTGGGTGCATATTTTTAGTATTGGAGCACAGGCTACATAGTATTATATGACATTTTTCGATAGAATTTAATCTATTAATTTAAAAAAATCTATATGCATATTATCATTAAGAAAATCTCTATTTAAATGGGAGTGTTTCGATTTAAAGTGATATAATAAATGGCATGGTTACAAAATGAAGTATGCAAAGGCAATTAGCGCAGAATAAGCTTAATTGGTGTCTTATACAACAAAAACGTTTATCTTCAATCTTGTGATGAAAGCAAATTAGTTTTCTCCACTTCGAACCAAGGCGAAGACAAAAATAAAAATTAACTAAAACATAGCCAATTAGACAAAAAAAATGCCATATTATATTTAATAATAATTAAAGTATGGCATATAAATAATATATTTATTTATTTAAAAGGATTTTACAGGATGTTTGTTTTAAATTTGGTATAATTTACTTATACAGGGTAGATTTGTATTAACTGTAATATTTTAGGGGGAATATAGCATATAGTGATAAAATACAATTAATTTATTTTATAATAATTTGTGCCGTTTGAATCGACCTTGGGCTTTACCGATGATTAACTAGACAACTGGATTTATAAACATCAATATGGCGGACCAAGAAGACGAGTCTGAGTGAGACAATTATTGTTGCCTCTTTCATATTCATCTGCTTGATCTGCCATATTGATATTTATACATCCACCTGTGCGGCTTTCTAATATCTATGGCGTTGGTTACACACTTCACACATAATGTTTGTAAATAGCCGTCAATAATTAAAAAAAAGGAACATTCGCTTTATTATTTTATATTCAAAACTGCCTAGTTTCACAAGATCTCAAAAGCACAAGTATTTCTAACACATGTACTTCAATTAAGGCCCGGTTCGTCGTGTGAAATCTTGAGCTAGTGTCACTCGGCGATTTACGCGCCAAACGCGTTTCTTCAAGATATAGCTCGTGCTACCAACTGTCAAATCCTCGCTCGCCGATTCCAGTTTCGAGTGAATGCTTGCGATACACACATCGGAACCGCTTGAATATAGCTTTTGCAACGTTTCAAGAAACGGAATGTTTTTATATGACACGATTTAACACGACTTGAAGAAACTGACCCTAAGAGTTATTATTCTATACCCAACCTGTATAGATAGGTTAAAAGATCCGTACACATACAAATAACACTCACACACACAATGTATCACATACCTGTTTTTTTTCAATTTGTATAATATAGTATATATTTTCCCGTATTCGATATTCCACATCAATTAATTCACAATACATTTTTAAGTTCTTATATATTTTTTTAATGTTAAACCCCAAAAAATCAATGTTTTTTATACGATAAAGTGACACTTGCTTAGTGCTTAGTACTTGCGATAAAGTAATCTTG
>JAGTTH010002322.1:0-16684 GCA_022606485.1 Agraylea sexmaculata
TAATTTTATAATGATATCAATTTTGGAAGTTTATAATAATTCTAATAATAAGTGTATGTTATTATTTAAAATAACGTAGAAAATTAAGTAAAATAATGTAGAACGGTAATAAAGATTATAAAAAAAAATTGTAAATACGATCCGAAGTAGAACGTCACTTAACTCCCGCACGGGGTGTAAATTACAATATTATTAAAAAAGGTGATTTACTTAATTTAATAAATAACTGAACCCCTTATTCAATAGAATGGGTAAATGCTAGTGGAGTTTTTACAGAGTAATCAAGCATTTTATATAAATATTACACATAATAACTATAAATTAATATTGATGTTAAAGATTGGCAAACTATATATAGTTGGACAAGATATAAATTAATAAAGTTTTATTATAATATATATTACCTAGTTATATGGCAAGGTTAGTTTGGAGTTGAATAAATTTACTTGTTGGCGATGTGTTTAATTATTATAGTTATTACACAGGGTCACTAACATAAGTGCTTCAGCATTCAATTTAAAATTCAGGAAATTAGAGTAAGTCTGGATAGATATCGTAAATTTAATTTTATTGATAGCATTCGCAATCTACCGAATGATGTTCTCTTATGACGATAATGTTTATTAACATACGTCTATCTCCTAAACTACTTTATAATAACGCTAAAAAATGATGATAACATGTAATTTTATTCGACAAATACTATCGTGGTGAAAAAAGTTTGTTGATTTCGTCAAAATATAATTAATATGTTAATATTCAGCACTTAATAGCAGTGTATTCGATAACAATATAAAACATGAAACAGGTTGCTTGACACGTGGTTAAAATGTCATAGTAATAAAAAGGACAGAAACTAATATATGCTATTTGATCATCTGGCATATGCCAATTAAGTTCTAATTGATAGGTAACCACTAGCTTCTTCAAGATATGTATTTAATGATGATATGACAATTCTATATCTATCCACAGTATGTCAATTTTTATCACCTTTTTGCTAACGTTTCAACAAAAACAGCTTTAAAAGATAAAAATCGATAATTATCATATCATAATTTATAAACCTCAACTCATGGGTATGTGTATCGCTTCGCTAATTTGACACTTTTTATAAAGGAAAAAAATGTATTTATGATAAAATTGTTTGCCCCAAAAGATCGTTATCCAGATTAAAGTTGAACTCGCATAAAATAGAACTTTATTTATTTATACTAGTCAATCGAATCATTGAGTAAATTTCAGGTCGACTTATAAATCAATAGTGAATTTTCTGTTTTTTTACACAATTAAACATTTTGGATTTGTTAACAAGGCTCTTTTATCTTCAAACCTTAAATTGATTAAGCTGTATTATTTAAATTCAGCCGCAGTTAAATTGAATTGTGATTAGAAAAATAAGAGAAATAGAATATAGTAAGAAAGCATAATTAAAGGATAGTTTTTATAATAGATAGTATATATAATAGTTTTAATAGATATTATAAAAATAAATATTGTAATTGTTGATTATACTGACGTACGTGGAATTCAATATTGATTAAATATAATTTTTTTAAGGTTAATTTTTATTTGAATTGTTTTCATAATCAACTTCATATATGTAGTTAATAAGTAAACGTTTTTAAATAGAAAATTGCTTTGAATTCAGTAATTCAGTATCTGAAGATGGCAACTAGTTTGTATTTGACCAATTCAAATAAATTGTTTGTAATTATCAAAAATTATCATTATTCAAATTTTTTCCTGTAAAATCCACCCATACTTCCTTTACGTTATTATAAACGTATTTTAGTTGGGAAAACAATACAAACGTTCGTTTACTTTCCACCCCGGGGACTTAAATTTAAATATGATATTCCTGGCTATTGAGTTTCACAAAAACTCTCTATTCAGAAAGGGTATTTGTTTCAATTCGATAAATATTGGGTTTTATTGTGTCGGTTTGTAAGTGGAGAAACAAACCATTATTCCAACTAAATGTTTATTTTCAATTTGTAGTAAAATTACAAAAAAAACTGATACAAAGTAACAATTATAAATTGTCTTTATCACCTTTAATTATATTGTCCATCGCCGTTTATACTCAAATTACAAAGGAAGAAACATTTCTGCTTTGAAAGGTAATAAATGTTATCGGGTCGTGTTTAAGTAAAAATGTGCTGTTATTTTATGTGACGATTAATTTAATTTACGTTAACAGTCATATAAGCTACACAGTGAAAGTGATTACAAATTTAAATAAAATACATAATTATTATCATATTTATTTGAGATATTACTTAGTGTGTGAATTCATCTCTGAGCTCTGATAATGTTTAAGTGTTAATAAACCATAACGTATTTTCGTATTAATCTTGTTCTGATAACACGTATCAATGAAAAACATTCTGGTAAAATATTTTTAGGCCCGTCGTTTAATAATAATATATTGTTTATATTCAAAATGACAATTTTTGATCATCTTCACGTCTTCGACACGTGAAAAGAAACATTCTTATCACAATCAAATGTCAAATAATGAAAGAGAATTTTTTTTAATAAATGTTACACACAATTATCGGTTTTGTGAGGTCATTTGAAATAAATAATAATGGGCGAAACGTTGTATTTATTCATTTAAGAAATATTAACAATACAACCTAAGTGGTCCAATAAAAATTGATACTGTATAAATCAATAAAGATAGTATGTTGTGTATATCTAAAATAGTATTAAATATTTGAAATTGTTTTAAAAAAATATATTGTGTTCCTCGAATGGAAGCTTAAAAGAGTTACTACTTATTGTGTGAAGACATACCTCCAATTACGTTGGCCCAGTGAGTTTCGGCACAGGGCCTCATATGTTCTTATATACTGTACTTTCCTATCTTCAACCATATTCAACGATGTTTTAAGCATTGATATGTAGATTAATAATAAAGTATTGCAGCCATTGAGCCTTGAAACACGACTTATTCTATGCAGTCCTAATGCATTCCGCTTAGATACGTGATGTTAAGCCGACCAATCACAGCGTAATGCATGTAAACATACCTCCAACCTTTCCACTATTCCAACACTTCTATTCTAATTTTATATTTTTAATTCTGTTGGCTTCAAACAGTCCATTTGGAAAACCTACACAAGTTGGATTTTATATCTATTTCTTCTTTAAAGTTTAAACCTGATTTTATCACACATCACCACTATGATAATGATAATATACTTGAGTCTGGAATATCTGTCAATTGTAACTTCTATTGTTTGCTTTAAGTTGTCGAACTAAATATTGAAAAATATGTTTACGGTTACGGTTTCCTGGGTGTATGATTTGCTGTATTTTCTGTTGGTCAATGCCAAGACTTAGTAGTTTAATACGAGTGAGTGAACTGTAGAAGTTTTATAAGTTTTTTTAATATGGTTCTGTTATTTCCATTACACGCCACGCAGATCCACGTGACGGACAATGTGCATCTACACTTATACTTTCCAAATATTAAAATCTTAAAAAATCGTTTTTAAATAATTAAATACAAGAGAAATACGTTAACTCTACGGTTTCCTAAAGTATTGGTTCCTTAGGCATACGTCACTGTAAACGTACACGGTAAAGACGATAGTAGAGTAACTTAGTTAAACTATTAGAGTTCTTTCAGGCGTTTCTAATCAATAATCTGTACTGAGGAAAGTGACACTTTTGATAAGTCTATTATCTAAAAAGTAATTGACATAAGTACTTTTACATTTTACTCCACTTCTATTATTTTCAGCATAATTATTCTTTAAAGTCCATTGTTTTATAAACTTATAAAAAATATACCGTGGGTTGACCTGTCTGTTGGTATATTAAGATTCACATTCTTTCATTACCGTACTTAACAAAATAAAAACTTTATCCATTTTTAAAATAGTAATTTACTTAACAATAAATGTGGGTAATTTTACTATCGAATTATGATTTGAACGTGTATAAAATTGCACTATCAAGTGAATATATTTTTTACAAATTGTGATTTTTTTGAAAGACAATCTTTTTGTTAAGTACAGTAGTCTCTTTATACAACTATTTTTATTCCTAGTGCGTCGTCGTAAACGTACACCTTAAAGACTACAACTACTTTAGCTCCACTTATGATCGGTTTTTTTGTTAGTTAAGAAGCTCAGACGAGGCACTAATTAACAAAAAACCGATTGAAATCACAGCAAATCAACTCTATTACCGTCTTTACAGTGTACATTTACGGCGACGCACGCCTAGGAAACCCTACCTTTAGTGTATTCTTGGTCGGTTTTCTGTTGGTAAATTCCAAGCGGTAGACAAGGCTTAATATGAGTGATCGAACTGTATGTATATATTGTTTATAAAGTTTTTTTTATATGTTGTTGCTCTTTCTATTACGCCACGCAGTCCACGCCACGCAGATCCACGTGACTGGAAATGTGCGTTTACACTTATACTTTCCAAATATAAAATGCATATAAGCGCTTTCGACTACCAATCATTGTTAATCAATCAGAGACTAAATGATTCTATATAAAGCAACGGAATATTAAATATGAGAGCCGCCCTGTGGCCCAGTGGTTAGTGTAACGGATTCGTGAGTGAAGACTCCCGGGTTCGATTCACGGCACCGGAGTCACTTGGTAGATCTAGCTTAGCAAACTAGATCTTAAGTACTCATTGCTGTGTGGTGGCCTGGGAAACCATCTCTACTATATTCTCCCGTAAAGGCCAAGGTGGCCTGGCCAACCCCTTATAAAGGGACTCCCGCCAATAAGGAAGGCGTCACGGTATATATATAAAATATGTTAGGAAAGGCCGCAAACGTTGGAAAAAACGGGTGTCATCATCGGAATTCGGGAATGCTTCAATCTATCGGTGATGACATTATTGTCTTACGCTTAGACTGTAATAAAAATAAAGTGGAAATAGTAAATACGTCTTTAAAAATCGTTTTGTTTTGAGACATTACGATTAAATATTTGAAATGAGTTTGGCTTGTGTCGAGTGTAGCCGGCATTGCAACTTGTTGATCGGCAGCGTTTCTAATCTGTTTATAGGCGGAATGAGAGATATAGGCGGAGGATGCCAGAATGTCACCACCCCAAGCAGGGGGTGGGATGGCTTTACCCCCAAGAGGGTGAAGAAGTAACTACGTCGTGGGCGGCAAATAACGTAGGCGGCGGCGAGCGGTGAAGGGGGTCACGAGTAGCGCAGAACATTGTCAGTACACTCTCATACGCCGTGCCGTGTAGACGTGTCCAACAATACAATATTCAGCTAAATCATACTAATAACATTATAATAACACACTCAATAAGTGTACGTGGCCTGTGCTTTCAATCCCACTGAAGGCGTTACTCCTTCATAACTGCAACGTAAGTATTTCCATACGAAACAACCTATTGATCACGACAATAATATTGCAGTGTTTTCTTGTCCATATGTTTCACTCCTAACCTACATTTTCTTCACAATAAATCTTCAATTGCCCTAGGGCTTAAACCAATGTCGACATATTACTAGACGAACATCAACAAACAACAATATCCAAATGATTAATACTGTAAAAAACAATCATTTTAAAATAATCCACCTGTTGGTCAGATTACTTCAAATAAAGCATCGAGTATACTAAAAACATGATTTATTATGTTGACAAACAATTTTCCTCGAATACAATTAATAACACCTAATTTTTATATGTGACTTAGACAACAATAGATGTTTTTTGCAAGTGCCAATATACCCAATTTAGTATGAAATCAGTGACCTGTGCAATTGTGACGTAAACGAAGAAAAAACGATGAATCTGAATAAAAAATACTAGTGCATCATGTTTGTGTTAGTTTTCAATGAATGATTGCGTTACAAATGAATGTTATTTTTAAATATACATTTTGCATAGTGATGGAATGAAAGCTTATACTTTAAAAAGAATACTAATGTGAATGTCGAAGCAAGCGCCTGATCCTTTTCTCCTTTTTTTTCTTAAAAGGGGTTTCATACCTGGCCTTAAAATCGGATTTCAAATAAGAAGACGTCGAAGACTTGTTATATAATACATGCTGTAAGAATTTTAAATTTTTGAAGGAATAATTGCTTATATTGCAAATGCTTAAAGCGTGTTTTACACTTGACTTGTACGAAAGTAAACGAAATCCCTCAGACGATTGTCAAACATCTTTTTGTCTGGATAAATCTCATGTGGATATTTTTTTGCGAAGATTATCCTTCGGTCTAATTGGGTGAACCTTTAAAAGTGAAATTGTATATAAGAAGTATTCCCTTAGCGTCGCGGCGCTCTTTTTTCAATAATAAAATATACATATATTTAAAATAAAAACATTTTTTACAAAGAAATTAATCATTGGTTGCGATTTATGTCATCGTTTATTTTTTGCGTAATTATTATTAATGCATAATAATTAACGGTGGTCGAGTTGCAAGAACCCATTCTCATTTTTTAGATACGCGGAAGCCTAGGCATTTTTTTGAAAATAATATTATAACCCATAATTTAAAGAAATCGTAATAATGAATTATTGTGCAGCTGATTAATTTTTTAAATACACTACGCTTACATTAAAAAAATCGTATTCAATTCAAGTATTATTCTATAAAAAAGGTATTAATATGACAGGTGTTATTTTTTCAACAATTTATCACTCTATCTTTGCAGATTTCATGTAATTTTTGTTATATCATGTTTTGTACATAATGACACGTTATCATTATGCCCTTCATGCAATGTCAAATTTAGATAATCTGTTTTATAAAAAGTGTATTATTATTATTGTAGGGTTTTTTTTTATCCGCAAATGCGTCGATTATGTTAAATTATAAGAGGTCGCAGTAATCTATGAAAATACAGCCATCAACTTAAAACCCAGTGCTTAAGAACATTTTATTAATAATTATTTGTATTATAATAATAACTAAAAGTAAATTATTTGATAAGAAAAAAATTGAATTAGTGAATGATTATCATGCGTATCGTATACTAAGACTTGATATTAACTTAATTATTAAATTAAATGAGTATTTTTATCGTTTTATGGTCGTTGTGTTTTGAGTGAACCCTGGTTATGTAAAATCATAGTTTTTTTTTATCTAATTGGGTGCGATGATCCGAGACTTTAAATCATCATTGAATTAAATCATATTGTATGTCGAAAAAAATAAGTGCTTCACTTTTCAAACTAGATGCGATCTCATTCTGAATTGAAAATGGAAAAGGAGAAATCGAAATGCCGAGATTGTAAAGCTGGATGAATGAAATATTCATTTCAGAAGTATGTGAACATTTTTTTAAAACTATCACTATCAAAAGCACTTCTGTTATTTTTTTGCCCAAACCCAAAGACATTATTTGAATATTAACTAATTCAAATTAAGACGAAACGATCGCAATATTGGTTACAAAACACATTGTTACAGTTGAAACGGTATTGTTCATAACGATATCGCAATGACTGTGTTCGCCATGTTATCTCACTTAGGAAGTGCTTTTTTTAGTAATTAATTATAATTATGAGTTTAATCGAATGATAAGCAGAATGTTAAGATGGTCAACGCAATATATCTTAATAAAATCTGATTTCAATCAAGAAAGTAGAAAGAATTTAATGGGAAAGAAAATACATATTGCTTTACGAGAACTAATTGACAAAAAATGCCAATTTAATTGTACATCGTTATGAGAAACACAGGTGAGCAATGAATTTATAATTGATCGTTATAAACTACATTTACACCATAATTTTTCATAATATTCTTTTAATACATGATTCACTCGTATTATTGTGGCAATTGTCCCTGCATCATAAAATTATAGGAGTATGAAATAGATAACTTCTTGAACTAGAAACTAGTATATCAGTTACTTGTCTTATTATATACATTAATATTGAATTAGATTTACATGAAATACATTATTTATATAGAAAGTTCCGGAGCATTCTACATTATTGCATTATGCAGACAGCCTGTTGCGTACACAAAGGTTACTTGCATTACCTAGATACTACCTTTTAACACTTTTATTGTGATTAAACCTCAGTGAAATATTTAAATTTGGATTAGAAATATTTAAAGTGGTCGTTTGGCTTTAAATTGGTATACATTTTTATTTAACTTTACCTCAGTAAGAATGTTATATATTTGAATGCATATGAACGCTCGAAGTAATAAATCTATTTGTTAACGTATCGATTAGTAAATGTAAAGTCAGCACCGTGAAATATTACTTTCAATATTACCACACAAGTTAAATAGAAAAGTCACGTAAAGTTCATCATTCCGTTTGTAGTAAATTATTGTGATGTCTTTTTAAGTTTTGTTAAAATATTTTCTGTTGGACACTGTCAAGTGATTTTCTTACTTGTTGATTTTTTAAGTGTCTTTCCTTTGATACATAATTTAATACAAATTGCCGGTGGCGTTATTTCCCTTGTCGTTGTAAACTTTAAGCCGGAAAAACTTGTCCCGGAGTACAAAAGAAAACTTCTAAAAATCTTCAAATCCGGCTTTATAATATTATTGTAACTCTATCCGATAGCGATATAAATGTCGCACAGCTTCACGATCTTTACATGTGGTATTTAATTTTGGAAATGTCCCAAAGGTCAAGGATAACAACACATATTGTGAGATGACTGGTGATTGAATGATTTATAATGAACCGGTTGCTAAAACTACCAGTCGTACTTGTCCAGTGAATTTTTTTAGTAGTCATTAGCACAACAATATGAAGAAAAGTTCTTAATTTAGGTTCATTTCGATGCTTTATAAGGTAATCCCCGTTTTTTATAACATTGAAATGAGTTATGTGAGAAAAACTTTATAATTAATCGTTGAAAAGTTCTAAACTAATTTATTACGACTTCAAACACATTTGTAGTTCACAAATGCGGTGATGTAATGTAAAATCCACCGAAGCTGAACAACTTCTTTCCAGTTGCATACAGCAAAATATTTCAAAATAATAATGTTATTTTCAATTTCAGGTGCGAACCGAAGTGATGCTGAACAACATGTAACAATAAAAAACGTTGGTGTTTTAAATACGTCTGTGTTTGTAAATGTAGTTTTCTCTAACTTTAATTTAAAATAATAATATATTGACGCCGAGTTACCGTCTCGTCTAGTCTTGTAAAGTGATTGAATACTTGCGTTTGCTTGAGTGCATAACCCAAAAGTTATTCCATTAACTCTTTATAATATTGCCAAGTCCAAGATGGGTGACATAAAGTGTGAAATCCGCATTGCGTATGAAGATGTTAGAGATATGGAGGCTTTCGAAGCAGACTCCTCAAATGGCGAGGATGTTTCATCTAATGACGAAAGCGAGTCTATTACTGTCAGTATGGATTCCAATGATGAAATGCAGTGTTCGTCTTCTGAGAAATCATTTGGTTCGCAATCTTCTTCGAAGTATAATGATCCTGAGGATTGTCCCGTTGTGTCTGCCAACGATGCAGTCGCTTATTACGACGTCCTTACTGCGGGTCCCAGGATTCGCACGAAGAAAGCCAGGACTCCATGTCCCAGCTACTATCACGTGGACTTTGATGAGAAGCTGTACGATATGAGCTTTAATCAGGTATGTTACCTTTTAAATATTATATCTATCTATATAATGAGACTTATCGATGTGTGGTGGATAAGGAAACCAACATAGTGCCTTCCGATATGTAGGCATCATTTAACAACAATCTCGTGGATATTATAAATAACAGTTTATGACTTCTTATTTTAGTTTTTACTTTGGGACGTATTACATTTTTCCCCAACACAGCTATGAATCCTTATCAAAAACTTAATTTGTGAAAAAAATGATATATGTATATCGAATGCTCCAGCGTATAATATCGTAAGTGCAAAAGTCTCTATCTAAAAGTCTTTATGGAACTGAGCCACATATTCAATCTGGTAACACTGCCTGTCACGTGTCACTCGGCTTAATTATTATTTATAACATATAACAATTTACTATTAAATACCTTCTATTGACAGAGACATGGAATGTGTTATAAATAATAGATGAATGTACATTAGTTGCCAGTCAAATAGGACTTTTTTACTTTTTTCAAAAAAGTCCCACTTAATAGGTTAAATAATGATTAAAAATCAACATTTTTTGACGTTTCATACATCCAATATGTGGCTCAGTTCCATAAAGACTTAAGAGCACGCAGATTTTTTTTGCAGTTACGATATTATACGCTGGAGCAGACGATATACATCAAATGTCCATCAACCCATTAATATAATATCATATCGTTTATGTGTCGAATTTAACCATTTTTATTTCAATTTAGACCTTCCATTAAACAAAAATATAATCCAATAAATCTAAAACCTAGCTAGTGTAATAGCTCACCGGATAAATACTGTCGTCGGGGGTTCGAATCCCGCTCAATTAAAAAAAGATTTGATCGGTTATTGTTATTGTTTTGATTCAGGTTTATTCTGATTTCTTGAATTGTAAAGTAAATTCTAAGGCGATTATTATGTCGGGCAGAAAGGCTCTGTCGATGTCCTCTGTAATTAGTAGTTAAGATCACCGATAAACTTTTAAATAACACGTTTTTTTAATGAAAAAAAAAACAATTTGTAAAATTCTTCACAAAAAAACCTTGGAAGATAAATTTGAAGTGAAAAATCTGTATTTGTGATTTTCTTATATTTAGTAAACGGAAGCATAAAGCATGTTTCTAAGAAGTAAAGTTGCGATATTGAAATTAAATAGTGTCTAGTCACATTTGATATAAATATGAAAGAAGCCTTACATCCATTATTTATAAAATATATAAAGATGTCGCTGTATATAAAGTTTGGTTGTTCATTTTAATATTTATCACACATAAAATTATTAATATTATACCAAAATACATGTATAATACTCGTTTTTTACATAGTTACTAGATAAAAATTAATGTAAATTGTAATAAAAGGAAAATATATGCGGTATAAATAATTTCTCAATAGATAAATGCTATAAAATATGTGCACTTTGAACGTTGATTTTATTACATTTCACGATATGATTATACGGACAAAGGTGTAATGTTTTATTATTTTTGTGATAAATGGTCGGTAATATTTTTTTTCTCATTCAATTTCAATTTTAAATCCGGTCAAACGAGTTTCGGTTCGACGAAAATAAAAGTCTATGAAGATGTCTTTCTTGTTCGCGGAAATATTCGCGAAACGTGAGGCGTTTAATTGAATATCGATCAGAAAAAGGCTTCTCCTGGGAAAAGTTTAATTATGATTCCGTTTGCGAAAATATAAAACAGCTTCGTCTTTGTCCTCGTTGTCTCTAATCAACGGTTTTTAGAACAGGAATTTAATAAAACTCCAAAATAAACTTTCGCTATCCAATTTACAAACATTATTATCTGTTCTCTTTGAGATTTATTTTTAGTTTAATAAGACAAATTCATATCTTTTAATTACAATTAATAATGACTAAAGGTCGTAGATTTAAACTTAATTGTATCTACCTATATTAATTTATTGTATTTCATAAACCTTCTGAAAAAAGTAAATATACGAACAAAACGATTATTTGTATTGCGAGTAAATCAAATTAATTTTTTATTCTTTATTGAAAATAAAACGGTTTTTTCTATTATTTTTTTTATAAAGGTGCCAGAATTACATTTTACCATGTCAATCATATTCTGGACTAGTTTTTCATCCGAAGTTTAGTTTTCTTCTGTGAATAAATTTTTAATAAGACTCCTTTAGAAAAATGTATTTGTAAAGAATGACAGATATTTTTAAAAATCGAGAAATAAAAAAGCAGACAAATTTTATTACTTATTTTGGAAAAAATGTTATTTTATATATTATTTTAATCATTCTAAAAATACTCCGATAGAGAAAACGTTAATGTTATAACCCCATTTGGGGGTTCGCAAACTTAATAATCGTCCGGTGATGCAATCGATTAGATGCGTTGCTGCTGGTGTTGACGTTTACTTTACTTAATTTTTAATAAGCCGATTTTTATAGATTAGATCTCTACAAACTGCACCAGCACAAATATATAATTTATAATTTTTTCCACCACTTATTATTCTTTGTAATCGACGATGTTTAACGTGTAATAATGTCATACGATGTGCATTTAATTTATCAATCAATAAGCGGCTTGGTAACGAAGCTGGACGTGAGGCGACAGTAAATTCAAATGAAAAATGACCAAATGACCGAAGATACCCCATTTCAATGCAAATAAATGTAAACACAGGAATACTCTTGTGTAATATGTGTATTGTAAAAATAATGCAATGAAGCACGTTTAATAGAATACCAAAAACTAAGTTATTGTTGCCGAGCGCCACTGTATAATAAAAATGCCTCAGCGTACAAATTATTGCCCGTCTCAGTCTAGACTTTGTGTTATAATAGTCATTAATTATGATAAAAAGCGAAAGTATTTTATATCAAAGTAATATCTACCATTTACCGAAGAATTGTTACAGCATAAAATTGTTTAATATAATAATGTTTTAATCTAAATTATCTGCAGTGTGTGTGTTTCTGTGGACATTCTGTGGACTACAATACAAATACAAATAAATACTACAATAAGTAATAAAAAAATATTATACATTTTTTAAATTTTGCAATATAAAATACAGAAATTTTTATCATTTTGTCCCATCACAATAATAATATAAATTTAATTGAATTATAAATAAAATATATTAAATAATTCCATAGTTGACCTATACGTGGAGGAAATTTTTAACTCTGATAAATTTATGCGAAAGCGAAATGAAACCAGATTAATATTAAAATTACTCAAATAAATTTTTATATACTTTTGCGACCAAACCGTTATTTACTGAGTACATTTTTCAAAATAAAATATTGGTGTGAGAAAAAATGATTTTTTTATGTCAAAAATAAATATTCTATACGTATGATTGTTTTATAAGTATTGCAAGAAAATGGTTTTAAATATTGTTTAAATCAAAAACGTGTTTATCTTGTGAATTTCGTTGGATCGATATGATAATAAATGTCATATGGGGCGTTATCTGTGACAATTTTGATTTGCAAGGGAAATATTTAGAATTGAGGGTGTTTTATCTATAATAATAATCCTTGTGCGGGGGCAGCAAGTTTAATAAAACCAATATAACATCAGAAACGATGGCTCATAAGCTAAATGTCAAACTACCATAGAATTATTGCTAATTGTGGCTATTGGCAACCCGCTGTTCTCTGTTGAGCCAAAAAGTCGTATTTCATTACACATCAACATTGTTTGATAATCAATATTATATCATGTGTTTATAAAATATTGATATACAATCACAATTTTTAATATTCCAATAAGCAATATTAATAAATGCCAACATGAAGAAAACACAAACGTGTCGATCGAGTGTTTAATATTGATTGAAACGCACGTATTGTATATAAAAAATATAACGTTTGATAAATATTAAAATAAACAATATATTGGGAATTGTTTTGAAAGTTTCTCTTATTCCAATGTATACATTTTCAAGTATTTATCTACCTAAAGTGCAGGTACTTTATCGTCCTAACCTACTAATCAACCTGAGTATACGGTAATTAAGCTTATCGTATTCCTTTGTACCTAATATATTGGTGCTTCCTGAACAAGACCCGATACTCATCTCTATTTCAAACCTGTTCTACGAACTTGTTCTGTAATCCGTGTTTCTACTCTGTATACTGGTTTTATTTTTATACTTAGGATTAAGAAGGTGTGGTATTCTTCATTGTGTCATATAAAATAAAGTTAATTATCAGCGCAACACCATAAATTCCCCGGTTATCGATAAATATTTAACGTATAATATATTGTGACGTTTGATAAACATTGTCATTTTTTACACAGGATCTTGAAAAATCATCGATGACGCAACGGTCGCTCATTCAAATGATTTATGTGAGGTTCGAAATCGCTTTTCATGATTTTTTTTTTCGTATATTCAAAACATTGTTTGCGCGACACTTTTTCACATTTTCTTATCGAAAACTCTCATATTGCCATTTTTTTTCGAATAAAAAACGCAATTCACAAGACGATTCGTGCCGTTTGCAGATTAGAAAGCCGTTTCAATTAAAAATACATTGATGCGAATTGTACGAATGCACGTTAGATGTAGAAAAATAATGGGGTGTTATGAATAAGAACGACCAAATTTATTTATAATATAATTTTATCTGAAAAGGATAAATGTAGAAAATGACTGATTTTATTTTCGAAAATAATTTTGCCATACATGTTTCTTTAACTCGTTCTTGTGTTTTTATTCATATCGCCCATTGAAGTCTTATTATTGAATTGTCAAATTAATGTCAGTCATTGCCTGTCATATGATACACATTTACAATTGTAATTGTTTGACTGGTTCAATCACAGTGTTAAAAATTGAATATGTTTTTGTTGATACGTAATAAATAATGTGGAAAGATCTGGAGCGAGTTGACTTGTGGTAATGTAGTTTATATTGCGTAATAGTCGTTTTATACCAGATCAAGGTCCAACAAGACTACATTCTATCATACAAAGCGGTGAGCCTTTGAAGCAAGCTTTTCAACTTTACAATCATATAATAGGTAAATAAAATTGACAACTCATTGTTGGTGTTTTTAACTGAACACTTTCGAAATGAGTGCCCAATTGATATCGAGTACGGTTGCCACATTTCCACGCACACCAATCACTGCTAAATGACAATGTTTAATTTAAAATACTGTATTGCACAATATTTTGTACTAAAATTGATGATTCTGTAGATTACTTGAGAATGCGACTATACTGAATCCTTTCACAATAATTGAGACGGTGAGCTTCTTGAACAATGTGTTTTTTTTTTTATCTTTGTCAAATGATTTCCATGTCTCAATACTTTATATAGTAACGTAACGTGTCTATAAGGTACCATTAGTGTCGAGATAGCCATCACTTTTACGTGTACGTGGGAAAGGAGATTTCTAGACATTATGTATTATCTACAACTAAAACAATAAAGGAAGCCAATATCTCTCCTAAAGATCCACACTGATTTCGGAAACAAACCTAAATTTTACTTAGATTTTTTTATTATAAATGTACTTATAAAATCTGACTTTGCACGATTATATCTTACGGAATTTTAAGAAGCAATGTTATATTATTAATCAGTTATAATCAAGTGCTTTGACGTATTTGAGCTCTGCAATGATTTCCTTTATGATATTCCTTTATAAGTTGATTATTATTTAATTTAATCGCGCTCACATTTACACAAAACATTATATGATATATATCTACACTTATCATAATATATTTTTTATTTTTTTATTTTTTATTATACAATTTCTTTAGTAAATATAATTTGCATATAATGTTTTGATACATATAGATTTATTCTTTTACTTATTTTAATACCGAGTACAATCAATTGATATTTAAAATAATTAATAAGTCATAACATAATTTATGGGAAAAAAATAAAAAATCCCACTTGTATCAAATATTATATTCATGGAACAAACTATTAAGTTATTATGATAGAAGGTTGTTATATTAATTTTCGAAAATTCATAAATTCCAAATATGCTTAGAGATATTTAATTTTATAATGCATAATAACTCAAAATTTTTATAATTGATCTTTAAAATCAAAAAACTCTTCTAATAGATAAAAAAACTACTTTAAAGCAAAATTAAATCAAAGCTCAAAATATAACCGTTTTACAAAAAAACCAAGCAGAACATTAAAAATAAATTGTCAAATTTAAAATTTCAATTAAAATGACCCTAGTATAGAATAATACTTATTACCGAATAATAAATCAATTTGTTTAATAAAAATGCTAGTTGTGCATTTTTCTAAGATAAATGATGATCTTTCTCAAACAAAGTGCAGCTCAGTCAAAGTTAAGAGCATTATTTTACTACTTAATCAACTAAGATAGCATTTTATCATAATTATAATGAGGAAATGGTTGTAAAAAGAGTAGTATGGAATTCAAAAAGCTGTAGTGTAGTCAAGTCGGTCGAACATTCGCTTTCATTTGAGGTCAGTCACAAAAGTGAAACTTCAACACAAATATTATGTAGGTACAATTATTCAACGAATTCGTTTTCAATAGTACCAAATAAATATTCTACGGATATATTTTTTGTATCGTATAATCGATCGCGTGTATGCGAAGATCGTACCGATTTTGCTTTCATATTGAATAATAAAAGTTGTTTGTCGCTACATATGTCATAATTTATGTCACGAAGTCCACAATCCATTTGACATTTGCAGTTCTGACCTTGTCGAGGTTGTATTATTTATATTTGGGAGAAGAATCATTACACTTCCTAATTCGGTGTCATCAACGCCTACAAAGAAAGTCTATACTTTGATGATTAACTGTTTAATTATATTTCGCTCGTAATAAAATCCACTGGTAATTAAATAAAAACAAAAAAGCAGTTCTTTGTTCAAATAAGTATTATTCTATACTGAGGTAATTTTAATTGAAATATTCAATTTGTTAATGTTTTTTTATGTTCTACTTGGTTTTTTAATAGGACAGTTATATTTTGAGCTTTGATTTCATTTTTGCTTTAAAGTAGTTTTTTTTATCGATTAGAAAAAATTTATGATTTTTAAAATGAAGTAAAAAAATGTGAAATTATTATGCATTATAAAATTAAATA
>JAGTTH010002324.1:0-20908 GCA_022606485.1 Agraylea sexmaculata
TTGTTTAATTTTGGAATCGAGATGAGATTATTTTCATGTATGAGAGACGTAATAAATAACTATCTGGCTACGTTATTTTATCAATAATTAAGTGTGGTAAATGTTAAAAAAAATCGTCTATCGCTTGTATGGATAAAATATATCGAAGTCTATGATTTTAGTACCTAATGAAGTATTACATCATAGAGGCACGCGTTATTATAAATTTTTTTTGTATATTCACGATCGTTAATCGAAGGCCGTTTCGCGTATCGCGGCTTCGTTTATTGCCTGTTCGAATAATAATAATGACGGATTTGCCACACGGTTGAAGTCTTAGTCATCTTCATAGTTCACCGCCTTCGTTACGGACGATATTATAATGAAACATTAGGAAATGACAGATACAATAAAGAACAATGGTTTTATAATTATGTATTTTGTTTTGGGCAACCCTCGTGTATATTTTTTGTATTATTTATCAAGGTTGATCGATGATTGCGATCGAATTGAGTAATTATTGGCGCGAAGAGAGCGTTTCCTTCCCGCATCGGATAATTGAAAGACTATTTGTCCTTAACAGTTTTTTTTATTTATACTTTTTCTGCTTCGTGGACATCCAACATCAATCGTGAAACGAAAAACTATTAGCCGATTGCTGCTATTTTTTAATCACGATAAAGTAGATTAAAAAAATACTTATTTTTAACGGACAAACATTTTGCTACCTATTGATATTATCGTGTATATACAAAATATATTGAGAAACCGGGTAAGAATTATGGGAGAAGCTTTTAAGTTAATTCAAGGTTTAACGCACTGATTAATAATACTCAAATAAATTGGTAAGAAAATTTGTCCTAAAGATTGTCTAATTTTAGATGTGGTATATATTGAAACATTTAATAAATCATACCTTAATTTTGATTAAAAATAATAATAATTAATCATATACAATATTTGTTTGTTTTTTTTGTATAAACGACGTGACGAGAATTTTCATTTTTGATATGGACTAACAGCAGCTTATTATTATATGTAGAAATAAATAAGGTTTCCACTAACGGGTGATCCAAACTGTAAAACTTTAATAACGATTTAAATATTTTTTTGAATGTCAACAAGAATAACGTTTTTATTCATAATAAATTGTGGATTATGAAAAATAAGCCACATATTTGATGCCAATAAAATTGAATTTCTTTCTCTTTAAATTATAATAAATTAAGGTTTTTACAAGCCAACATATTAATTTGTTAATTTCGATATGAAATATTAATTAAAAATGTTTGTGGTTGTGGTTGTCATTATATATATATACGTAATATCGTATGATTTGGGCGGAACAACATTCTATATGGAAGTTAAATTTGTCATTAAATTGTTGGTGTTGTAGCTCGAAATCGGTTGTAAATTGTTGATATGTTAAATTTTATTCAAAAGTATACAAATTCACCGAGACACTTTCGCATTTCGATTTTATACTTTCAGATTTAGAATCTGAACTAGACGTGTGTCAAAAGATATAAAAATCTCCCGAATGGTCGATCGTAAATAGTTAGAGAACAGGTTGGGGGTCTTTATTTCCTCTATTCGTTCGGCCATTGCGTATTTTTAATATCGGTAACAATATCGAAATGTCAACACGGTCGTATTGAATATTTAAATAAGGCCGCCCACTTCTACACGGAAAATCAATACTCGAATCGTATTATAGATACAGTCATTGCATTAGTTTATAATCATATTTCATTGCTCTCTATATGGTATGTATTTTAATTATATTTTGATGGGCTTCAGGTATGCGTGGAAAGCTTTATTTGTATTTCACACGACGTTAAAATGTGTGGGCCCGTTCGTGTGTTGTAATTAAAAATTCCAATAAAAACGTTTTGTCGGACGTAAACTTTTACGAGTGTTTGCTCAAAAAGACGACCACTGAGACGAGGCTGATTATGATGACAATAAAAAATGACGTAGGCGGATTCCTAACTCTTTGATGATGACAGAGCTCAACTCCACAGTACCGACAAAGAACATGTCCATAGCCGCGATTCCACTTCAAAACGATTGAAATATCATTTCAATAAATACCAGTTGTAAACACACAATATGGGTCAGTGATGGGTGTATTTTATTTTGATGTGGATGATTGACTATGCGATGTGTCATGATGACTGTTGGAATTTAAATAATTTTAGCAGCGGTGATATAAAAATCAAATGGATGAGAATCCATCAGCAAGGTTTCATCTTCTAGAGTGAAACAATAAAATAGGCAGCACAGTTTACGGTTAAATTCAATTCGGGGTGTAAAAAGCGATGGGCCGAACAGATAAACACGGATACTAGGATTTAGTCTAATGCAACGGACATATTCAGGCGACAAAATAAAGAGGGTAAATCAAGGTGTTTTTACCAGCAGCGGGTTCTGCTTAAAATACGATGGGCCGGTTTGGTCTAGATAAGGCTTTCACTTACACTGGGAGGCTTTCGGGGTGGTTTTTACCCCCTGTGAAGGTCTCGAGGGTGCGATTCAGAGAAACGTAGTTTGTGTACCGGAATGAGGATTTCGCATTTTCGCTTACATACATATATAAACCAACTTAACACTGCGGTAAACAACTAAACTATAATAAAATATAACAAAACGAGATGGATAATGTATGATATTTCTTCTTCTTATAGTTATTCAGGAAGTCTGACAAGAAACACAGCACAGCTGTCGATTGACGGGTAAATATACACCGGAGCTTATGACTAAAAAGAAGAATATCATATGATCTCAAGATTTATATGATAAATTATTTGTGTGATTTGTATTTTAGCTGCTTAAATGTTACTATATAAAAAATATTAATAAGGATACATATTAAAAATCTTAAGCACGGCCATCAATTTTAGAACTTGTACCCTTAAAAATTAAAAATAATTTTCTCATATTCAACGAAAGTTATAAACCATTCGTGTTTTATACATACAAGGAGAGATATTTTTATTTTTGTTTTAAATCGGCCAAATATTAAAAAGGATACATAGGCTTTTATTCTCATTCAAGAAATGTATACACCACAGTCAGGTATTATATTAAACAATAATGAATAAAATAAAATGTTGCTTGTTTACAAAAAATACTGTATGTTAAAATATAAAAAAAACATTTCCCACTTAGTACTTCATCCCAATGACCACGCACCGGAATAACATTCACACAAACACGTTAGACTATTATAATTTTTTTTTTAATACGAATGGTGTTATCACTGCAAGAGCAAAAATATTAATATTTTATATTGAGGGCACTTAATTTAAATTATTGAAGTTGGTAACTTCTGAACTGGACAAACACTATGAAACCGTTGTGTCCACGTTTACGTTCTCAATCCCAGCTGTTTGTCATTATATATTTTTTGGTTCTTTAAACAAAATATTTTATTAACGGTTAAAATCAATTTGGGTATTCTCAAAGGATCGATATAAAATTATTTACATGACAAAGAGGTATTATTATACTAAAAATAAAACCCATATGCCAATATGACGCACACGTCATATTACTTTCTTTTGTCGAATATTGTCGACTGATAAAATGAAACCCCTGAATATTATTTATTTCTATAAATAGAAATGCTCATGCCAAACATATTGAATATGTGAATTTTTATAAAATAAAATATCGGATGCTTGTAACCCAAAATTTTTGCACTGTGAATGTGATGCGGTTGTTAACATAGTGAGAGTTACTCGCCTGACAGTAGATAGCCACTCGCACGCCAACTCGCCTTGGGTTGTTTAAGCTATTGAATTTTTAAATATATTAAATTGTTCATTCATCATCATCATCATAAGCACTCCAGTTGAGTGATGAACCAAGGCTTCCCGCACCAGCATCTTGCACTTAATGCTCCTCCAGTTATTAATACCTAAACTCCTAAGTACCTTATAGAACTCGTCCGCCCACCTTAGCCTAGGTCTACCCTGCCTTCTCTTACCCACAGGCTTGCTGGATAGTATTTCCGATACTATCCCTCCTGCTCTTTCCACGTGTCCGGCCCAACCTAATGTTAAAGCCCTAATGAACTGAAATTGATCAATAGGGTGTTGAACTGCATTTTATCAAAAGTACTTAAAATGTTAAGTTCGGGCGTGTTTTACATACATTACGGAGATAATAATCGTGTGATAGAGCTGTCATGATACGTTTGACACGTTGTTCGGACTGGAAAGTAGTCAGTAAAGAGATCTGTTTAATATGTGGCAGTAGTAAGTAGTTAGTCTATATCAACGTCTGTCCAACAGTAACGATGCTGTCACGAGACAAACGAGACCGGCTTCAAATTGATCGCAGATAAAAAAATGCACGCTTAACAACTATGCTTTTTAACAAAACGACCTCCACTCGGTCTACCAAAAACATTAAATAAGCATAAAACAGACTACACATATTATGGACAAAGTCGTAGGCGCTGATCGAAAGTTGCTATAAATAACATGATAAATGGTCTTTGGTGTTTTCTCATTAAATAATTGACAGTATTATGAATATTATTAAGCGGAATTTGTATGGCCGTAAAATAAATACCAGATTAAATGGTCGTTTTATTGAATTGGTGGACACTTGTTGTATATTACCTGTTTTAATATAATATACAGAATAGACTTGAATTAACTGAGAATATTTCAGGGGTGAAAGGGTATCGCATTTGTATTATTAAATAAAAAATATAAATAGTGCATGATATCGAGTTTGGGCCGCCATTTTGAAATCAGCCGTTTCTGTGAAGTACGTAGTCGTAGTAGTAGTGACTGTCGATCCATTCCATAGATATAATCTATTTTAATATATATATATATATATATATATATATATATATATATATATATATATATATATATATATATATATATATATATATATATATATATATATATATATATATATATATATATATATATGTATATATATATAACCTATGTCTATCTATACGATATCGTCCTACAAAAATACTAACCACAAGTTAAGCAGTCTTGCAGCTAACACAACAAAATTATCTTAAAGTTAAATTTTACCCATGATCAAATAATGGTTTATTTAAATAATGAGAGAACGTACGCATATTTTGGAATGTCTAATTTTATTATAACATTAATAATTAAAAGATATTATTTTTAAAGTAATTTCCAAAATATTTTTTTGATGAGTCAGGGACTAAGTATATTTTCGACCACTAATCTGTGTAATTAGTTTTAGTCAATAGTTAACATGGAACGGTGGCGATTTATAAAGATTGTTTTATGTAAATTATAACTAGTAAATTTAAAGTTAAAAAACAAAAATTTAATTAACAATATCTACATACTTGCAAAGGTGTCATCGTTATTCGTATCAACCAACGAGTGTGATTCTTAATACCATTAATTCAGTTTTTATAATAAATTGTTGGTATTTTATTATAAAGATAGAAAGAGGCAGGCAAGCACGTTGACTTAGTGTTATACGATTTGTCGGTTGACCATAATAGAAGTGTATTAGATATTTTAGTATGTTTGTTTGTAGTGTATCAGCCTTGTGTGTCATTTCTTATCTCTACGGGTGTTCGTCACGGCACTGTTCTTCTCTTCTCTACACAAAAAATATGTTTGTTCAATAGAGAAGTAGGAATCCGAGTAGACGAGACAAGGGGATAAGAAACATATTTTCCACCGAAGAAAACTATACTGTACAAATATGATTTATAAATTTCAAAGTTGACGTCTGCACTTTTGCTTATCTACAACTAAGAAGCTTATCTGCATTTGCTCGTAAATCAATATTGTCACTACAGTTGATAACTGACGACTTTTTAAGGTGATACTCGTATCTAAGGTAGGTACACTTAAATCAATATTCATTATTTTTTTTATTAATATAAATTCTATATAGATAGTGTAGGTATTTCAATATTATGCGGAAGCTCAAACTTCGGTTAAGATCTCTGACGAACACTAATCCCAGGAGTATAGGGTGTGCATGTATGATGAATGAGAATAATGTATATATTTATACATATTTAAAATATACAATTTCATGACCGACGAACTGTGAACTAATTTTAATGTGGGTTTCCGTTAAAACATTATATAAATCATGCATGAATAATCTTAATTGTATGAGACAAGATCCAGGCTATGATTGCAGTAAAATTAATAATATAAGCCTTCTTAAAAATCGCTTTTTTATTATTATTTACATCTCTGATGGAGCTTTTTTGAGAGGGTCTTTTTATACACAATAACGTGTTAATTGTCTGTCGGTGATCTTAACTATTACTAGTTTCACAAGTCACCGAATTAATAATCGACTCAGTATTTACCTAACAATACAGAAAATCAGAGTCAACTTGGATCAAGACGATCGATCGGGATTTTATTAATATTATTCCCGATAATATAAGTCCCAGTCGTAATAACCGATCAAATCAATTAAAAAAAATTTACTTGATTGGGATTTGAACCCATGATCACAGTATTTGTAGCCATGCGTCTTATCCCCTGAGCTATTACGCTGGTTATTATTTATCGCTTATTCCAAAATAAAAAAAATCTTAGTCATTAAAGATACTTTAAATAAAGTTAGGATTTCTTTGATTGGGCAAGAATTTTACATCATTTCTTTTTTTGTAAAATAATAATATCAAAATACAACAATTGACGGTGAATGGCGATATAGTGTTTCGGTGTGACGAATCACAGCTGATTGCAGCATTTCTTAATTCTGATAATCGAAGTTTATAAGAACAAGAAAATCATATAATACGATACTGATAACATCTGTACTAAGCTATAAAGATATGTTTTAAAAACATACATACATACTTTAGTCTTGGGGCCGTATTCAATACAATGTGTGTGCGTGCGGTGCGTACGCGTGTATACCAATACTACTAAACTCTAATCTATTCGTACACACATCATCTAGCACGCTTTTATTAAACTATTAAATTGAATACGGGCCTTATAGTCGATACAACTAAACATATTATTTTTATTTGAAGTAACAGTATAACGACATATTTTTGGTATCATAGTTTAAGTGACACACTTAGTTTATTTTCCAGACTACAATGATCAGTTTAGATATCAATATTATTTTATAAATAACCAGCACACAATAGCGTAGCGAGGTTTCATGTAATATGTGATATTTTAACGTTGCCTTTTCGAAGTATTGTTTGTCACGGTGACAGTTGCAATTGCACTTTTCGAACAACTTCGCGACACTGTTTGTAACTTTCAACACAAATAAAATTGAATCGGACGTTTTATGCCCTAAGTACTTGTTAAAAATTGCCTGGGTGTATCCTCTAACAATGTATTATCGCATGCGATACAAACGGCCGTATTCATGACTAATTAGAGTGTGCAAATGCGGTGCGTATACAAATAGAGCTAACACTATGCAGATCTAGAAGTCTTATGCTTGCCAATAAGTGCGCTTCAATAGGAATTAATTAGAACCAGGCGGAGACACGTGCTTCTTCATTATACTAATTCTATATTTCAACCATAGATATAAATAAAACATTAGATATCGCATTGCATATAAATAATTCGTGTAGCCCGTGTATTGTTTCACTCTTCTCTCCTATTCGATAAAGGCATAAGTGTGTCTCCCTAACTCAACACATTTCTAGTGACCACTGAGAGTGGTTGTGACGATAATTTGGCGGCGGCCCTCATGCATTTATAATTATTAAAACGCTATAATATTTTGAACATGTTAAAGAAGTAGTCTTTGGTAAAAACTGAGCCTAGATGTATTTGAGTATATGTTTGAGTCCATATGACATGTAGTAACAATGCATTTACCCATTTTACTGTGAAATATAACTGAAGATATGAAGAGAGATGTTTACAGTATAATGTTTGCCAGGTAACTCATGTTTTTGGTCACTTGATCCACTTGAACTAAACACGCATTTAGCCACTCATTCTATATCTATGATTTCAACAATCACATAGTTTGTGAATATTACATTATTCGGTACACAAATAGAAAAATAATGTATGTCTGTATAAGGCATGTGTCAACCTGGCGAACAAGTTGATTAACCCAACAAATAAAACCGTGTTTATTACTAACGAAAGATGCTATCGGGTCATTTTTGTATGAAGAGTAAATGTTTTGGTAGACTGGCTACGATGTAATTATTTTTAGTGGGCATATCAATCCTAAATACATTACTGGTTGGGATGAGCTCGTTATCTCATTGTATTACATTAGGAGCTACTCAACGCTGCACCAGAAATGGGTCCTTTTGTTCCATAGCCACAAATCACCGTAGACGGGGTAAATACCCGAACATTCCATGATTGAGGAGTAAATTTTACGCTGTCAGCTCCTCCGACAAGATATTGGACTGGGTTCGAAATTCGAGAACCGGTCACGATTGCCTTCACCTGCTCACAAAGTCCAATTGTCTACTAACCGTGACGTCGGTAATTTAATATTTAAGTAATTGAACAGTTAGGTATTGTTTTAAAATGTGGTTAGGATTCTGTACGTACTTTATTTAGTAGTTATGTCGAAGGTTTTTACCCAAAACTTTACAGGTAGCCCCGTCAGGTGGATGGTAAATATCAAGGCGGACCTAGCAGATGAGTTTGACAGAGGCAGCACTAATTGTCTCATTCATACTCGTCTACTTGGTCCGCCATATTGATATTAATACACGTAGTTGTCTGGCATTATTACAGACGGTAACGGTTGCCCATTAATTTAAAAAAGTCTCGCTATCATCTTGATTTGTGCCATATTTGTCATGTGACGTTTAGATCAGTTTCGTCACTATTTTTGCTCATTCTTGTGGCGTATACGCGATTGGTTGGGGCCAAACTGATCTAAACAATCACAATCAAAATAGTAGCGAAATACCTTAAAAAGTCTTTAAATTACCAATGTGGTTGTGATTTGCATTATTATATTAAATTAAAATTCAGTAAAGGATTCGACTGAAAACCATTTTGAAATGACAGCGAGTATTTATCTTTTAAAAGTCAAAATAACTGAGAATCCCCCCGAGAATAAATCAAGCGGATGGTCGCGTTTAAAAGTTTCACTTTACGACAAGATCAATGTCGATAAATCAGGTGGTTGTCGAACCTGGACAAAGTGTCTGATAGTAAACGATTCGACTACCAGAAGTGGAAAATCAGATAGATATCTTGACGGGCGTCTGTCGTCGCATTTAAATGTACGTTTCAATCTAAAATGGAAGTCTTTTGATACTCGCAATCACAAAATGTACATTATACAATTTCGATATGAGTTTATCAGTTACGGACTTTTCAATTTTCTCTGGAAAAATTATTGCCCAGACGTTATAAATTGTGTGTAGGCCCTTTTATAAATACAAGGTAAAGAGGAAACCGGACAGGGTGGAGAGAAAAAAAACAGATTTCACTTTGGCCAACGCATAACACGTAAAATTTACACATCTGGAAACGAGGATCTGACAGTGGGTGGAGGAAAATCTGAATTTAGTGGGGAAATATTTTTTTTCAACGAAAAATGATATTTAGTCTGAACATTGGGATTATTTTCCATGATTCTGCGTTTGAAATATATGTATTTAATATGTTCATAAACGAAAATTTTACAGTCACTATCACCACTGAGAATAAATTTTCATTGTTTTAAGTATATTTTAGAGCACGTAAATAATTAATACGTATTCGGATATGAATTCGCTGAATTGTCTGTGAAAATATGTATAAGATGTTAAACAAAACGGTGTATTTTTTGTAGGTTTGTAGGTGTACAAGACGGAGGCGATAAATACTGGAATTCTTTATAGCTTGGCTCTTTCTCTTTACGCACTTGACTTTTTGCCAAATAAGACTTTTTTCAGTCAATATTTGTATTATTTTTTCATTACTCTTTAAATCAAGTTTTGACAAACAATGTCTAGACACCGCACTGACCTGTCGTATTGTTTTGTAATAAAATTGAGCACGACAATGGCGCTTGTTGAGTTATGAAGAACGCACGTGCCCTAGGTTTTTCATGATTGTCAAATTCAATTATTGTATGTAAACGGCGACCTTTTGTTTTTATTATACTAAGAGTCCACACAATAGGAATATTTGTATAAGGAAAAGAAAAACAAGCGATAACCGGGGATAAAGCGCATGGCTACAAATATCAGTGGTCATGTGTTCAAATTCTGCTCATGTCAAAAAAAAAATCATTTAATCAATTATTACTATTACGAGGTCGGTAATAATAATCCCGATAGATCGTCTTGATCCAGATTTACTCTGATTTCCTAAATTTTAAGGTAAATACTGAGGCGATTAAGTCGGTTAGAGCTGCTCTGTCGGTGACCTTGAGTAACTAGTAATAGTTAAGATCACCGACAAAATTAATTAATACGTTGTATTGTCTCAAAAAATAACGTTTAATCAAATGTTTTTTTTTGTTCATCGAATTAGAAATGGACAAATTTCTTCCAAAATATTTAATCAGAAAATAAGATTTATTCAAATTTAAAAAAATTTTAAATAGGAAATGTATTGAAAGTTCGCAAGTGTCAAGTTTTCGATCTTAAAAAGCCTGAAAGCGGTTGTAATTAGGATTTAGGATTATAACGACACGAATACTACAAAGCTACCAGCGTGATAGCTCAGGGGATAAGACGCGTAGCTACTAATACTGTGGTCATAGGTTCGAATCCCATTCAAGTCAAGAATTTTTAAAATTGATTTGATCGGTTATTACAACTGGGAGATCGGGAATAGTATTTATAAAATCCCGATCGATCGTCTTGATCCAGGTTTACTCTGATTTCCTGTATTATTTGATTATTCCTGATTATTAAGTAGGTGACCTGTGTAACTAGTAATAGTTAAGTTCACCGACAGATAATTAACACGTTGTTGTGTCTAAAAACCTCCTCAAAGAAAGCTCCATCAGAGATGTAGGTTCTCTGGTAGTCCAGACGACTGTATTCTCTTAATAATAATAAAAAAAAGCTCTAGTCGTATACGCACCAATGCTATCAGCTTAAGCACGACTCACTAGGGCACTCTCAATATCTATAGTAAATGCTCGGTTTTGCACTATTAACGTTCTTAATAATTAAGAGACGCCAAGCTATGGATTGGTATTTTAAAATACTCAATGCAACACCGGTTCCCATATTGGCATAAACCAATGAATGGGCACTGATGGTGCATTTAAGATCGTCTGAAAAGCACCAGTGATAAACATGATATCATGTATAAAGGTTATAGTGTTGTAGTGTGTGGTCGATCGTACATCAGGTGGTGGCCGCCCACGTTATGGCGGGCCGTTTGTTTTGCCAGCTTGGCTCAGGAGGCTTTATTAAAAATATCGGCGAGCCTTCGAGTAAATCATTTATGTAGAGGCCTGTATTTACCAAGCCGCGTATCTCGCCCGACGATCACACCTCTGACCGCCCAACACCCTGTATATTCTTACACCATACAATGTTACTATAATGCCACCTTCAATCTCGGTTAAACCAGTTCTCGTGGCTTTGGCGGATTTACTTTGCATTCAATGATTATTGATAATACAATTGAAGTAGGTTTTCATCTTGATGGCGTTTGACCCACGTCAAAGGGACATTTATCTATGACAAAGAAGGGTTGCTGACATTCGGTATAAAGTTTAGAGTTACCTAGACCCCTGACTTGTGACCCGTATATAATTGACTGGTGTGCATAGGCGAGACCCTGAACTATTAATATGACCTATAACTCCACACTTTTAGATGATATTCTTGCTCGATATTTACAACTAAGCATATTAGAATAATTAAAACAATGATTGATTTAACGCCGTGGAGAATTTTCACCAGTCAAATAATAACAGGTGTTTTATATTTGAGTGAAAGCATTTTATTGGTCCGAATAGTGTGTTACACCGATACCACCAATATATAAATATCAAGATGGCGGAGCAAGCTGATGAGTCTGAGTTAGATAATTAGGGTCAGTTTCTTCAAGTCGTGTTAAATCGTGTGTTACGTGACAAGAGATTGTATGAAAATCATGTCATATACAAATATTCCGTTTCTTCAAGGCGTGTCAAAGCTATAGCTGAGCGTTTCTCATGTGTGTATCGCAAGCATTCAAGAGAACTTGCATACAGGTGACTGTCGAAACTGGAATGGAGGAGATTGCACGAGATTTACACATAACATTTGGATATCAGCGAGCTCAATTTTGATAGCTTGTAGCTCGAGCTAAACCTTGAAGAAATGCATTTGGCGCGTAAATCGCCGAGTGACACGAGCTCGAGATTTAACACGACTTGAAGAAACTTCCGTCCGTCATTTTGATATTTAAACATCCAGTTGTATGGCCTACTAATATATCGATGGTATTGCACCCGTTTGATCAAACAACTTATTGTTAATAACGAGTGAGGCATTTTGATTGCGCGCTCTCTTGGTTATGTGACGTTTAGATCAGTTTCGCATTAGGCATTGTGTTGTGTAGATATGTCCCAATTTTACAATTGATAAATATACGCCACAAAAACGACCAATATTTACTTACAACGTTATAGGTAATTAAAAATAGTAGGGTTAGGTTAGGAATTATTATAAATATTTAAATACTTTATTAAAAAAACGTATTCAATCAAAACGTATTTCTTTAAATTATAGGGAACAAACGCAACTATGCTGCATTGTATAAGTCACAAAAAAAATGATCGGGCTTTTTGTTGACACATTGGTAAGATCGTCCTCAAATACACAACAAACACAGATAGAAATAGTGAAAGAAGCCATAGTTTTTGATAAACATAAACTTCCTCGAAACGGATACGCGAGGCACACAGAATAACATATTGACTAGAAAATACAAACAAGTGTGTATGTCTTAAAGTACAATAATATAACAATAGTTGGGTCCTTGTTTAGTTGTCTACTTGCTCAATCTGACAACTTTGTATTCTGGGATTCAATTTCCGGCCACCGAAAACGTGTTCATTTAATGTAATTTATACCGTAGTAGGCACGTGTGGGTGCGATGACTATAAAGTCATCACATCAGGTGAAATCAACGTCTTACAATATTTAATTGTTATCATGTCATGACGTTATTTCATTGTCATACTGTTTATACGGAAAAGTGTATTCTTTCGTGTCCATTTTGTACTGTTTTAGTGGAAACCTTAGAGCAAGGAAATAATTATTATACCTAATTTTTTATTTGAAAAGATTATTATGTTTGCAGAGCAGAGGCGAACTAACTAATTTATTTATTTACGCTCCGAGGAGCTTTTATTTAAGAAAGGTTTTTTTTAGACACAACAACGTGTTAATTGTCTGTAGGTGATCTTAACTATTACTAGTTACACAGGTCACCGACAGAGCGACTCTGCCCGACTTAATAATCGCCTCGGTATTTACCTTACAATATACTTATTTTAAAATATCAATCCATAGCTTGGCGTCTCTTAATTATAAGTATTAAGAACGTTAAAAGTGCAAAACCGAGCATTTACTATTGATATTTAGAGTGCCCTAGTAAGTCGTGCTTAAGCTGATAGCATTGGTGCGTATACGACTAGAGCTCTTTTTTTATTATTAAGAGAACACAGTCGTCTGGAATACCAGAGAACCTACATCTCTGATGGAGCTTTCTTTGAGGAGGTTTTTAGACACAATAACGTGTTAAGTGTCTGTCGGTGATCTTAACTATTACTAGATCCACAAGTCACCGAATTAATAATCGCCTCAGTATTTACCTTACAATCCAGGAAAATCAGAGTAAACCTGGATCAAGACAATCGATCGGGATTTTATTAATATTATTCCCGATCTCCCAGTCGTAATAACCGATCAAATAAATTTAAAAAATCTTGACTTGAGCGGGGTTTGAGCCCATGACCACAGTATTTGAAGCCACGCTTCTCATCCCCTGAGCTATTACGCTAGTATTGTGAATGGTTGAATTATTTTTCATAGTAAGGATGACCGATACTTTACGATTGCCAAGGTTACCTTTTGAAGGGGGACACCTGTGAGCAAGTGTGTGTTAACTGTTCATAGTTGTTTATTGGAAACAAGATAAGTGTATTGAGATGCCGTCTCGGATAACACTGTGGGTTGGAAGCTTCTTAATTAAAATCAAACCAAACTACACAACACTCTAAATGAAAAATACAATAAATAAATAAACGCATATACTGTAGCGATGCTGCGTTTGCCGCGCAGATAATAACTCATTGCTTTTTTAATTACACCTCCACTCGAAAATAATTATGACGGAAGGGTGCTGAAGCGTTTGCGCGTAAATAATATTTTGTGGAAATAAATTCATCACAGCGATACACATTATATGGCGAAGGAGACCTTTGCCTCACTTGTATTTAATTAATTCGTTCGGATTTTAATTTTTGACACGGGTACTCGATAAGACTTAATCTAAGGTTGAGTTAAAATTTGTTGCTAGGGTGATTTATGAAAAGGGGCAATAAAAATAGAATGGTTTGACTGGGGCAATTGTCTCATTCAGACTCGTCTATTTGGTCAGCCATCTTGATATGTATACAAACAGTTGTATGGCCTGTTAATATATTGGTGTTATAGACTGGTGTGAACCTATTCCTATGTCCCCCTTTAGTATGAACCTGGCCCAAGACTATCATGCATGCATTTTCTATTAGAAATTTAATATCTTGAATAAAACAACTTACTCAACGTTACATATGACAACATTTTACCTTTTTATTTTAACATTGTATTAATTGCTTATATATTTTTTTTAATAAAATTTATCCCTTAAAAACTGAAATAAAATATCCAAATCAGGCACTGGTAAACTTTAGTCCATCGAGTATTTATTTATTTGAGCCCCGCAAGCGCTCTTATATTTTTAAAAAGGATTCACCTCTATAACATATCTTAACACATTTTTAAAAAGACCAACCAAAATTAAAAAAATAACCATTGTTTTTTTATTCTTGTGAAAATTTCCCGCCGCTCATTTGAACCCCTTTCCTCCGAAAAGTTTCTCCCTTGATATCAACTCTACTGCACAGACATGCGCTTCTTTTACTGTCTAAGCTTTATGTTTATCTAAAAACAAAATTTAAATTATTGTGCACTTACCATTTAAAAGCTCCAAACTGGGATACTGATGAAGATCTCAGTTTCAGGTAACACCGACACTTTTAACACTTTAATGAACACATTGTCGACATTCACAGATTACACCTGTAAAAAATAATAAAAAAATATGTTATTTTCAAGATACATTTTTGTTTGGTATAATTTTACAATTTTGAGATAAATTCCAGTTCGTGTAATGATCAACAATTAGCAGGTCGGTTTTAAATTTATATTTTGTTGTGGTAGAGTGTGTGTATTGGTAACCGGTTCTCGAGTACATTTTATTTGGTAGTCGTGAGTGGTCTTTGGTAGGTGGCAGCCTTAAAAAGAGGCTAACAGCCACATCAAATCAGATGAAGTTATTAATAGTGTGCCAACCAAACCGATAGATGTATCAATACAAACCACTATGATGAAATTTCCACCTGCCGGCATCAAAACATAATAAATGAAAGAAAAAACGGTAAAAAAAAATACAATCTTATCATTGAGTATTGCTTCATATGTGCTCCGTATTTAAATAAAGATTCGATCCCAATCAATGTTGATGGATATAACAAAAACGAATATTGTAGAATAATTTAACTGTACTATTAACATCCAACTTAATCACCAATACTCTTGTAAGCACACCGATATGGACACCTTATAATGGTCATACTCTGGGTATGAATTAATAAATTAAGTCAAAATGTACACAATATAACTAAATAAGGAAGGATATAAATAATAAATATTTTTTTACGGTATTTCTAAAGGCATTCGACGGTAGCTATTTGTAATTCAATAGAGTAGAATACTTGGCACTATTTGGAGGTTTTCAGCTATCAGTTTCGAATCTTCAAAGGTTTTCCCAAAGCCTTTGTTTTACAATTATTAGATACGCTATATTTTGGATAATATTCTAAAATTAGATGCAAGTGAAATCGACGGGAGAGATGTTTATAACTAGACTATAGATATAGATAGATATTCCAATAATACTTGTAAAGACGACAATTAATGTGAGGCACCAGCAGGTTTCGTGTGTGTGTGTGTGTGTGTGTGTGTGTGTGTGTGTGTGTGTGTGTGTGTGTGTGTGTGTGTGTGTTACTACCGTCTCGCCGTCTCGCTAATTCAAATTCTATTGCGTGTAAACAACGTTTACATGTATGAGTGATGCATGTATTTAAGTTTGGCTTAATATCGCATGCCGCTTCTATAGATAAAAGTTCTTTATTTAGATAAAATTCGTCACACTAATGGCGGTATTCAATATAGTATGGTGTTGGTGAGTCGTGTGTCTACGAATAGAATAGAGCTTTGTAGTATTGGTATTCAAACATACGCATGCGTGCGTGCAGCACACACTTTAATTACACATAATAGATTCCCAGGTATACGTCACCGTAAACGTACAACGTAAATACGATAGTAGAGTTACTTATATACACTTATGATCATTTTTTTGTGAGTTAATGCCTCGTCTGAGCCTCGGGCGAGGCACTAATTAACAACCTATCAAAAGTACAACAAAGCAACTCTTTTACCGTCTTCGTGGAGTAAGTTTACGGCAACGCACACCTAGGAATTCCAAGCTTAACACTGTTGGTGAATCAATCTCGATCTTCTCATTCTGGAATCAACGAGGCAGATATGTAAATATTTAATTTAAATCTACATACGCGAGTTAATAAGGAATGACTCAGAAGAGATTATAATGTGTGTTGTTTGTGGGGGATGCGATTGCGGTTACTAAATACAATATGTCGAGTAAGGTAGAGACGCCATCAGAACAGACAGGTTAATTTAACAATGGCTGCCTCGAGTTCATCTCAAGCACGGAGTATACATAACACCTGTCGTCGTTCCCGCTGATGCAGAAGGAGCATATGTGATTGATTAATTAAGATAAGACACACTGTTGAGAATAGCGAAAGTACAGAGGGTTCAATAATGACTTCATCTAACCGATCCGACCCAATTGAGTTGGAAGCCTGCTGATGGTTTATTCTTCACAGCGGTGGTCAATTCGACATGGAGAATTGAGATGTCGGCTTCGGCTTCCATATAGATTGTGATCGGGTGCTCCGCTCCGCTTAGGCTGCTCAATTAGATATGGAATACTTAGTCCCTTCAATACAAAAACAACCTAAACAATATTAACGGACTAGCAAGGTAACTTCATCATCAGCCTTCGATCAATAAGGACGCGTATTAACGAGGTGCATTCCGTGAAAACAGACAACAGGCCAGACCCTATCTAAAATGTAAACCTAAGCACAATGATAAAACAAACTATTCAATCAATTAACATATAATTATTATATTCACACACAATCACACTGCTTATAATGCAGTGTTTTTTTAAATACAAATTTACGATATATAATTAATATTTATTCTGAAAGTCGACCAACTCAGTCTGCCGCATGTAAACCATGCAGAGAAATAGCGAAAATGATGAGTTAACGAGTAAGTACATCGATATATTAGCAGGCCATACAACTGGATGTATAAATATCAAGATGACGGACCAAATAGACGAGTCTGAGAGAGACAACGCTGTAATAAAGGTGATTATCAGTGTTTAAACAACAAAATTGCGATGTACACCTCTATAGAGAATTCTGACGAACGGACATTTTGCACGCTTAAACAATTATTGTTGTTTAACTCAAACTCGTCTACTTGGTCTGCCATCTTGATATATAAACATCCAGTTGTATAGCTTGTTAATATATCGGTAGTATCGGTTACACACTGTTTTATAAATTATATTAAATAAAAAATTGATATTAATTGTATTGTTTTATATCATGAAATATAAAGTGAAACTGTCGAAAATTTCATCGTTTGAAATGTTCGTAAGTTATGTTTGTCAAATAAGTAACTCGTATTCTAGAATTGTTAAGTTCGACAACATCTGTAAAGGTTATTTTTTGCTAAACATATATTTTAAAAGTGAGGAACCAAACTATTTAAGAATACGTTTTATTGATTTGAAAATAAAAACACATTTTACGAACAGTTAGAATGGCGACATTTTCATTTGGTATCCCTATTATTAATATACCTTACGAGAGACAACATTAATATCATCAGTGACAGTGTAATTTAAAACGAATATCATTATCACCGCGGTGATGTAATGGCTTTATAATTTCAGTAAATTTCCGGTAGTAGAGGTGTTTTGTATCAGTCGAACGAATTCAATGTTCCAATTTTCATGTTAACTGTGACAGAGAGGTTTTTTTTTGTACAGATTAATGATTTCGGGAATAATCGCTACGATTGCGTGCGATATTCGATTCAAAAGAACAATGGCGTCCCACATTAATTAATAAATAAATTATTTAATGGAAGCCTTTTTTGTGTGGGAGATCAAAGGCCTTCAGCACAAAGATGAAGCGATCAATCATAATGGCAATTAGCGCAATTGATACGTCAATTAAGCGGTCATCACACGACACGACGATGATCGTAAACCCAGAACAATAAATAATACAAATGTCATTTGAAAATTGGCATTTCGACAGATATAATATAAAGTTTCGACAGTTGACGTAAAATCGGCACACAGTACAAAATAAAATTTCAATCATACCGGTTGAAAACTTTCTTCTTCAGCGCGATTGGAAAAAATAAAACGACGATTTAGATTTAAACTTGTATACATAGTATCTAGGCGTAGCCATTGGAGGCTTTGTAAAAGGCAGGTGTCTGTTTGACCTCGTCTGGGTGATATTTTTGCTTAACCACAATGGAGTATATTCATATTAATAACCCAAGTTTCTCTATTGACCCGGCAACAAATCGCATGGTCATTATGAACAAACCACCTCATTATAACCACTCCAATCTGACAATAATGACACACCATTTACCGTATTTTTTTTACATCTCGTATTATTTTGCAACCAAACAATCTAATACTCACATTAGAAAGCCGAACCGATCCTAAATAAACGATAATTATTCTTTAAAGTAGATAGAAGCCGTACAATTATAGGACCATTTAAAAACATGTAATTAATTTTCTAAATACAACACTTGAATAACATAACAAGAACGTGGGATAAAAAGATCACCCTTATCAAATAAATTGTTTTCTCATTAAATTGTGCAATTTTTTTTGTCGATAGAAATTTTTGTAACACATATTACGATTATTTTTAAATATTATATTAGATACTATAATGTTATATATTCCTCTATTTAAAAATATAGTGGAAATTACAAACTTATTACATTAAATAATCAATTAATCAACACGATCAATAATTAAAAAATCTACATTGTATGCATTATTTCAAATACAATTATCAGCACTTTTCACTGTTTAAGAAATCTTACGACAAATGTGTATAAAAAAATATGTATTGATATTTAGAAAAGGCTTTTTATTTTATTTATGTATAAGAATATCACTGAGTAATAGGAATATTACACTACTATATGTTTTTTTTATGTTTATAGAGCTAACTAAAATATGATATTACAGTATTGCGGTGTAACCAATCACGATCTTTGGGTAATAATATTGTGTCTGAGAATGTCTAAGGTTTGATATTTAATCTATAAATTAAGGATACAAATAAGATGTTATAAAAATACAACGTATGGACGAGTTAAAAGTCAATCTCTTGGTGGGTATGAATTGTTCTAATGAGGTTATTATATGTATTACCAGCGTAATAGCGTATAGATAAGAAGCGTGGCTACAAATACCTAGGTCATGGGTTCGAATCCCGCTCAAGTCAAGAATTTTTAAATTGATTGATTGATTGATCGGTTATTACGACTGGGAGATCGGGAATTATATTAATAAAATCCCGATCGATCGTCTCGATCTAGGTTTAGTCTGATTTCCTGTATTGTAAGGTAAATACTGATTATTAAGTAGGTGACCGGTGTAACTAGTAATATTTAAGATCACCAACAGACAATTAACACGTTGTTGTGTCTAAAAACCCGCTCAAAAAAGCTTCATCAGAGATGTAGGTTCTCTGGTATTCCAGACGACCGTTTTCTCTTAATAATAATAAAGTTTAAAACAATCATCTACTACTAATAAGCTTTAAATTTCTACTGGAGAATTAATTTAAAGCAGAGAATTATACGAGCGGAATCTTTGAATCGTGAGTACTCAAATGCAGTGCAGGTAGAGTGAAACATTCAATATAAGAAGAAGGGTGCTCGGCTAGATGTTTCATAAAGTTAATTAAAGAGGGTGGAGAGTGGTTGGTTTAGCAGGTAAAAGGTGGTCAGTTTAGTCTGATGCAGTGACCACTTCTGTATTTGACATGAAATGCGAACGCTAGATTGAAACGTCGCCGCAAGGCTTTAGCGGTCAAACCACATCCACAGTATACATACATACAACTACACTATATTAATTAAATATGAGTAGAACTACCCCTAAAACTGATTAAAAACAAAAAAAAAACAATTTAAAATAGATGTTAGAGTTGAAGTGAAGTATGATATTTGTATTGGCTAGTGGACGCAGTGTGGGTAATCTCAATAACATGTAAAAAAAATTGCGCAAGAAACTATTCTTAATTCTAAAATAAATGTGTGTTATGTGTCAATGAGAAACTATACCTATATTTTCAGTACAATCATATCCGAATACATTGATGATTTAAGAGGTTAACTTTATTCAACCTCATTGTAATATTGTAAATTTGTACCTTAATATTCAGCTACTTAGTTTTACTGTAACATTACGTTTTTGATAATGAAAAATATATTAATCGTGTACATTTTTCGAGTTACCTTAAATGTGAACAAAAGATATAACAATCCACCAACATT